>JADRCD010191518.1:25392-54668 GCA_019843815.1 Montemys delectorum | reverse complement strand
TTATTATTATTATTATTATTATTATTTACAGTTTAGCTTCAAAGGAAATTAAATGCCTGTTACACTTCTGGGTTAGGTTTACAATATTCATCTTTCCTTTTAAACATTACAGGTCTTTAAAAAGCGAAATTATACTATGGAGTTTGTCAGAGTGTTCTTAGTACCCATGTCAATAGCTAGATAAAATAATTTAGCAAGTTAATAAGGAATTTCCACAGGCAGTACACACATACTGTTACATGTACATGTTCTTATTAGCCTACTCATATTCATGGTCTGCAAACCTTTCAATTTCTTATGGGGTTTCACTGAGGCAAATAAATAAACAAACAAGCAATGAATCTAAAGAAAGAAGCCAAATACTATATACAGAGTTAGTGTCTGTAGTATTTATTTTTTCATCATTTTGTGATTTAAGATTAAATCTTGATAGTGATATGATTTTGGACTAACGTCTTCTGTTGACTTGCCCGGTTCACCCAAACACTGCAAAACCTGTCTTCCCTGGAAAATCTAAACGAACTGTTCACACAAAGGCAACAAGACTCACTCTGTTTGCAAACCTTTGGCTCCTTTTCAGCACTTGCCTTGGGCTGGAGAACACAGAGCACTCTCACTTACTGGCTAAAATTAACTTGCTTATCAGACAGCCTGCATCCCTTTTATGAAACTGTTCTGAGGAGCAGTTAGACTTGTCCTAGATCTCCACACTCTCATCCTCATAGCCACTACTCTGTCAGTGACTTGTTACTATCTTTATTTTTATTTATCTTCTAGAATTGCAGGGCCAGGAATAGAAGCCAAGGCCTGGCCCATTCAAAAATCACTCTCACAATTAATAGAGCCTCCAACCCAATTTTGTCTATATTTTTGTGATGACTTAACACGTCACTACTCTTCTTAAATCATAGGAGCTGACTGGAGTAACTACATTGTGCTGTATAAGAGAATAACATACTGTAGGCGAATTTAAATAAGCAAAGGAAGAATGAGAAAGTAAATATTGTCATTTTGGATCATCACCACTATGATGGACTGTATTTCTTAGAATATTTTGGAAGTATTTGAAACTTTTTATTCTGCCACTATAAAATAAATGTAGGGTTTTCTTTTTGTTGTTGTTGTTGTTTTACCTTTTGTTTGTTTTTAAGATTAGGTTTTTAAAATCATCTTTGAAATTCAAGTGTCTAAATGTTCTAGGTGTCATTTCATTTCTGAATAGCAAATTAAAGGATTGTCATTTACATATACAAATATTTTAACTGAATTTTAAATTTTATTGCTTAGGGTGTTAAGGAAGTCCAGAGTAATAGACTAATCTGACACAATGTATCATTTTCACTTATATAATGGGTTTATTAATCCCTTCTGAAACAGATATTTGAAACCATGATACAGAAAACAGAAGAATGTTAGAAGATCTTAATTATGTTATCAGAGCTGGCAAAAGGCTGTTGGAATGCATAGAGATGGAAAGAGTCAGTCCTGAAGAAATAGTCACGTGAAGGGGTCTATGTGGAGGAGTTGACGTGTTCAGGGTAAAGCAGAAATATTAACTTATTCATTTTAGATACCTTACGTAGAATAATGACCAATTTCGGCCCTCACTATCTTACCATATATATTTGAGGCACTCGATTCAGGTTTTTTTATTTATTTATTTATTTATCTATTTATTTATTTATTTATTTATGGTTCCCATCTGTAAAATAGAGCAAGTAATATCTGTCTTACAATGGAGAGATTGACTATTTAGAAGGCGTGCTATAAAAAGGAAAAGTGATGGAAAGGTGGTTTTATTTGAGTGATGATTGAGAAGGAAAGGTGTAGGAGGGGTGAAGGAAGGAAAAACTAAACACTAAAGATAAAGAGCCGTATGGGAGCCTGCTATAAACTTCCTAAATGCAGACACACACACAAACACATATATTTATTCATAGACATGCATTCATATATATGGAATAAATGAAAACACATACTTACATTCAGAAACATATATATATGATACACACATACAAACATACATATATTCATAGACATACATACATGTATATGATACACATACATAAAAACACTTACAGAAATGCAGTCATTATATATATATATATATATATATATATACATATATATGTATACACATATATATGTCACAACACACATGTTGCAATTATTGAGAATATAGAGAATTGTGCATGAGTACCTGGGTAGCACAATTTGTACTTGCTGGGTCATAAAAAGTGGGGTAAAATGTCAAGGTGTTGAGTGATGTACCCGATTTAGTCAGAGAAAGGGAGGAGTTAGTTTACAGATGACCAAAATAAATTGTGTGCATGTGTGAAATTCTACAAGAATCTATAACATGTCATTTTTTAAAACATACTTTTTCACAAAGTAGGCAAGAGCTATTTTTAAAATTTATTTTTGAAGTTTTTCTCAACATCTATTAATCATATCTAATGGTGGGCTTCATCCATGTCCATAATGATTTTTTTTACCATATTAACCTGTCATTACTCTGTCTCGTCTTCTTCCCAGTCCTGCTGAACTCATCATTCTTCTGAAATTATGCTTCACTTTCTTTCTTTTTCTGTGTGTAAAGAAGTTAGTTTAAATGTGATTATTTGCAGGAACATGGATGATGGATAATTTATAGAATCATGGGAAACTTACAAATGTATTATGCACCACTGAAAAAAATGTGAAAAAGTTTCACGCTGATGACACACTGAACATGTTATAAAATATCTACTGGGGTGGGCTGGTGACATGACTCTGTAGGTAAAGATGATTACTGCTAAGCCTAACAACTCCATGGAAATGTGTGTCTGTGTGTGTGTGTATGTGTGTGTGTGTGTGTATGTGTGTGTGTGTATGTGTTTGTGTGTACATATAAGTGTGTGTGTGTGAATGTGTGTGCATATGTTAGTGTGTATGTGCCCTGGGACACATGTGAAGGTCCAGAGAACATTAGACTTGGTACTCCTACTTCGTGGGTTCCAGGAAATATGCATAGAATTAGAAGAAAGATCTTGTCACTGACTTCATAGGTCTGGGACTGCCATCTATACTTTTTGGAAGCTTTGGAGCAGACTCTGTAGTGTAGCTATGACTGAGAAGCAATACTTAAATGAGACAAATAGAGAAATAGTAATAACCATGTGGTTCTGTGATGACAAATGTCATGAAAAGCAAGTGACTAAATAAAACTTGGGAACTTTGCTAGATTTCCACATCTCAAGTAAAAGGTTTACACATATGATTGTGAACCTTCAGTTAGCTTTTCCAGTGACTTCCTTCAAACTCAATGGGAATTTTCTGTTGAGAAGTATGTCAGGCACTTTGTCACAAAGATATGATTTCCCTGTCTTTACCACAAAAGACAATTATGTCATGCATTGTCAGTGGGAACCATATAAATAAAATAAATTTAGATCAGATGGTTCTATACTTTTTTTTGAGAGAAGTTTTAAGGTCCTAGTAAATTTTAATGGATGATACAGGGAGTCATTCTATCGCATTTTCCCTGCCACACATCAGAGACCCTATACTGCCACTTTCCCTCACCAGAATTGTATGGATGCTACAACTCAGGAACCTATATTGAAGCATCGCTGTCTTCCAGAACTGAGAGAGCAGATTCAGTTTCATTCCTGGAGGACTTATTCTAGGTGTAGAGAAGGCATACGCACATTGCTATGTGTTTATAAAATAGAGGTAGCCACACGATTTTGAATTTGATGTTTGTAACCTTAAAAGGCTATTATTGTATCTTAGTAGTCACCTTTGGATATTATGGGGATAACTGAGCTGTACTGCAGGCAAGGCCAATCTCCAAGATTGCCGATCTGGGTCACCCAGAATTTGTACAATGGGGAAAGCTGGTTGGGCAGGTGGAGACAGAAACCACAAAGACATGCTGTCCTTAGGTGAGGAAAGAGAAAAAGTGTGATGTGACATTTACTATAAAATCTATCAGAGGATTAGTTGCTTCAAAATTAATCAGGGCAGAGTTTTGTGTCAATTCTGAGTGTGCTGTATGTGTGTGCAGGGAAGGAGGGTATATGGATGTTCGGCTGCCCACAGTATTGATAACAGACTCAGCGAACTTGGAGCATGGTGCACTGTTGATCACTAATAAATCTAAATGTTAACTCTTGTGTTCTGTTTGCCTGTCAGAGACAGACAGGCTTCACTTGGCCTAACAGCATGCTAGCAGCTCCTAGACAGAGAAATCTAATTACATTTTGAGCACTGTTAAACTGCCTTATCACCATGCTTTAGGCTCTTCTTATGTGAAAAACACTAGATGAAGACTCTTCATCCCAAGGGGATTTCCATGAGGATCAAATCTAAAATTGATTGTGGGCTACTTTAAAAGTCCAAATTGTTATGAAAAAAGTTAATTATTTTTCATGGAGTCCACTGACATTTGTAAAAAAAAATCCACAATATTTCTCATTATAGACTTATAAATGGAATTTAACATTTAATTTAATGTTTATCATTACAATTCCCAGTACTCAAGTACCCTTCTTCTCCTAACTCAATAATGGTGTTGGTTTTCGTCATACAATATTGAATGATATTTCTGTTATATAAGCTTTTAATTATTCATGTTAATGGAAAACTTTATTGCATAGCTTACAATATGACAGCCTGTCAGAAAGTGATCTCAGGAAAAAAGGAAGGGCCAGAGACCTGGAGCCTCCAGTCTGAATAAATTTGTTGAAGTATCTTTGTCAAGTGGTTGTCTTAAAGGTTTTGGGAACAGGAAGAACCCAGTTGACCTGTGCAATTAAGAGGAACTGGGAGTTCTGAGGAGGGATCTCCCAATTTCACATGACAGTCAAAATTTCAGTTCCATTGGATGTCCTACTTGGTAGAAGAAAGTGCATTAGCCAGAGAATAAATAGAGTCATGTACAGAAGAAGCACAAATACTCATAGCAAACTAGTACCAAGGGCAGAAAGATCAGGAGCAGCCACATACCATAGAAACAGCAGCAGTATAGCAACTTTAACTAGATGATGAGGAAAAACAGCAATGATATCAGAAGCAATGGATATTATTGATTGACTGTGTGCCAGGCATCATTCAAACATGTTTGCTTGATATAATTCTTTTAATTTCCACAATGGTTTCTTTATCATGACACTCTTTGTTTTAGGGAATTTTACCATTAAGAACGTATTTCATCAAAATCCAGCAACAGGCCAATGGGTAGGTTGTGTTTACAGGGTAGAGGTGCTGGATGGTCACCTGGCTGGAGCTACTCCAGCTCTTCTTAGCAGTGCTGTCTTCAAAGGTTCTTTTGGCATCTTCCAGCAGAGACAGCTTCTGGGATAAAGAAGAAAACATAGTGATCACTGTGTGTTATGGGTTTCACAGACAGAAGAGAGAAGTAGAAGGTAAAACAAGAGGACAATATTTTCCACAGAAAGATGGAAAGAATAAAAATTGACCGATTCACATACCAACATCTATATGAGGAAACAAGACAAGGGGAAAGTCTACTCACAGTGAGAACATCTTTATAAACTAAAACAGGTTGCTAAAAGAAAATGGAATCTTTTTCCCTGGAGAAATTTAATGGCAGAACTAATAGCTTCCACAGTGAATGATAAAGGTAAAGCCTGAAGAAGGAATGAATAAGCCTCCTGAGTCCTTTTTCACTATAATTTCATAAAGTAATTTAATTTTTTTAATATCTCAGAACTGTGTTCAGGAAGAGAGGGAAGAGTCTTCGCGTCCGAATAATTGGAACCTGTTTCCTTGAAGATATGTCTTAGTGACCTTGAAGACTGTAACAAAAGAACATGAAGGTCAAAAAGTATTAGAAGCCAATGCCCTTCTCCTTGGGAATGGATATGGTAGATAATACTTGGACAGAATCATTAACCAGAAATTCACTGTTCAACATTGATGCAAATATGCTGCTTCTAAGGTTATAGGTAAAACAAAATAGAATATTTTTTTAATTCAACAATTAAACTTAGTGACGCAAGTGCATCTGATTTAACACATGTAACTGCTAATTCTCTGGTATAGTTTAAGAAAGATACAAACTGTAATTCAGAATTGGACTTTTGCAAACCTCAAATTGTTTCTTGTCTAAGATGACTGACAGTCTTAAGTGCTATTCTCTTCAGGGGCAAAATGACTTACACGTTCTGCTGAAGTCATTGCGAGCACAAAGCAAATGGTGCTTGTATCCTTTGGGAAAAAAATCCCACTACTTCAACATGTTAGTGAAATACTATGAGAGCATGGTAATAAAATTATGAAATCTATATTCATGTATATCTGCTATGTTTAAGTTTGCATATTGGGTGTCAATGGGTAGGTATGTTAATGAGGTTAATAATTAGAATTTCTCCAAAAAGATATTCCAAGGTAAAGAACCATAAATCTCATACTCTTTATCATATTTGAAGAAGTGATAGAGCATTTTGATAAATTTAGTATTTAAAATATTTCCATTTTGTTGAATTCTGTGAGTTCATGCACAAAGTTAGGAAATCGATCTTGTCTTGAGCAAACTTTGTAAATCACAGTTCTGCTGTTATCAACCTGGTGACATGATTACCTTAGATATGCGGCCTCTGTTTTGTTTTTAACTTATAAACTATGTATAAAGATATCTCCGTACAGTTGTGAGGATGAAATCAATGAATGTATTAAGTGTTTCATAGGGTGAACAATGTGTGATGTATACACAGTGAAGATCATATTTTAAATGAATATGTGAAAGCAGTACCTTTAATTTAGGCTAAGAAAGGATAGACAGCTATAAAGGAACAACTATTTCTTTCTAGCATTAATTTCTGCCTGGATTGACTGTTGAATACAGATATGAAATTGTCTATCCTTTTCCTTTATATACATTTTCATAACATTCCAATTTTGCAGACCTGGGGTGTTATGTCATAGGCTAAATTGTGTCAGTTCTATAATCAACCATATAATTTTTATTTTCTTCTCTGGTACCTAATAGGAAGTTGAATACATCACTTAATCCACTTCTACCCTTCCCATCATCTGCGATATAAGAAAATTGGTGGCTATCTAATACATTGCATAGAATTGTGGAAAAAGCCAAGTCAGTGATCGCTATGATTAACATAGAAGAGGCTTGCTATTCGCCAATATGCTCACAGTTCCCCTTTATTGCAATATGTATTTGATGATCATAGGACTCCCCGTAATTATAATCCTTTCTCGGAGGAAAGTAAAAGAAGCATGAATTAAACTTAATACACGCATTATTTTTGATTGAAAATTTGTACTGATTAAAAAATGAAATGGCTTTGTAAATTGGTTTATTCGTGTACTTATGCCCAAGATGATATGTCATGCCCTAGAATGTCACTTATCAAATATTATTTAGTTCAATTTAGAAGATTTATTGCCTTCTTTATGCAAAGCACCATGCCCAATATAAGCCAGGAGAGAAGAAAAGTGTAAATAAATTAAATACAGTTCTGGTATTTTGTGGCTTAAAATTCGCTGGTTAACAGAAACAGGGCCATAGATGCCTTTGAAGAGGTGTACATTCAAAGTATTATGAGATTAGAAGAGAAAGATGTGCTCTAAGTGGGATGAACTAGAGAGATTCCCAGTCAAGCTTGAAGCTTTGCTGCTTAGAAAACAGTTTAGATTTGAGGACCCTCAGAATATTCTTCATGGACATGAAATTCAAGATTTTTTTTTGCATCTGTGTTTGTGTGGTTTGGTGTTTATTTGTAAAAGACTCAGAAGTCAGTGCAGTAGTAGACAAATACAAGAGGGTTATCATTACATTGAAGAAGAATTTAAATCCTAGGTCCTTTGATTTTACTTTGAATATATTAGAAAAACATCAAATTTCCTGAAGCAAAGGAGAGAAAAGATCCATTCTTTATGTAAGAGAGATGTCTGTGATGTCAGTGTGTAATGTGTGCATGCAGAGCCTTTGGAGACATAGCATAATAATAGACACTAAAAGATGAGTGTTCTGAGCAAAGTCTATGCATGTCCCCTTATTGTTGCATTAAAGACTAGCCACTGGTAAAGATATAAGAGACAGAAAATTTGACATGCATTCATAAGATTACTTCAAGAGAACAAAAAGGCTCAAAAGAGAAAAAAATGACTTAGATTCTGAAAAATATGTATAATTCAGTTTAATTCAAAATGTCCATCCTATGGTTTGAGAAGAGAACCTGTAAGTGGTTTGACGGCTGACTTCACCATGGCTTTTGGGCTAGTCAGAACGTTGTTTTCTTACACAATAAAGCTGTTTTTAAAATGTCCATTACCTATGTCAGAGCTAGTCCTGAGGAACTGGCTAACAGTGCTTCTTGCTTATCTTTAATTACATTGACTTTCTCGTTTTCTTTCAATCACTTCACAAGCATAGACTGGGGTATGTGTGTAAGAATTACAGATCTCAAGACAAGTTGTACTTCACACTTTTTAGAAGTATGAATCCTTAATTACTGACTGAAGTGATGAAAATCCATAAGTCGGACTCACTGAAAATGAGCATGGTTGGTTTTATTTGGTTGTTGGTGTTTTTAGCTGTGTGCATTGTGTCCCTGGCCTAGGGCATCATGGCTAATATTCCTCTCAACACTATAAGAATCACATTTCTGAGTGTTTATTATTGAGTTATATTGATATATTAATTGAGTTATAATCATATATATATTATCACTTAGCTATATATGTATGTCAATTTCTGACATACAATAATAGTTAAATAATCAGTTATTTATTGACATGGAATCACTCACAGGCCATTTGTACCTTGTCTAGCTAGCCATCTTGCTCTGAAAATACCTCGTCTCTGCCTCCATGTGCTGGAGCTGTGGGTGGCGATGACATCTGTCTTACTTTTTATGTGGTTGTCTATAATGCAAACTTTAGTCTTCCTGCTTGCCCAGCAAGGGCTTTATCCACTGAGCTATCTCCCCAGCTACATGCCACTCTTTTTATAGCTTACTTGTTTGTTTGTATAATTTTGAATTATAATTTAATTATTTTTTGCCCTTCCCTTTCCTCCCTCCAAATTCTCCTATAAAGCCCTTCCAGCTCTCTTTCAAATACAAAGCCCCTTTTTGCATAAATTATTATTGCATGCATATATATTCCTGAATTCAACCTGCTGAGGTCATATAACACTGCTTTTATGTATGACCATTTAACACTGGACAATTAACCACCTGTGCTCCTCCCTCTTGAGGATTCATCTCCCACTCCTAGATTTCCTCAGTTGTCTATAGTTCTTTGGGTGGAGTTAATCACCTCATCGACTTCTGGCAATTTGGCATGCTCATTTTTTAAAAAAAACAGACTCTTTGTTGTTGTTGTTGTTGTAGTTGTTGTTGTTGTTGTTGTTAATTATGTGGATACCATCGAATCAACATTTAGATTAGAGTTTTATTATGTATTACAGGCTGATCTGACCTTGAACGCTCATCCTTCTGACTTAACCTTGCAAGAGCTGCAAACCCTTCAGCTCCTTGAGTCCTTTCTCTAGCTCCTTCATTGGGGACCCTGTACTCAGTCCAATGGATGGCTGTGAGCCTCTATATCTGTATTAGTTGGGTACTGTCAGAGCCTCTCAGGAGACAGCTATCTCAGGCTCCTGTCATCGAGCACTTGTTGGCATCCACAATAGTTTCTAGATTTGATGATTGAATATGGGAAGGATTTCCAGATGGAGCAGTCTCTGAATTGTCCTTCCTTTAATCTCTGCTCCATAGTTAGCCTCTACAACTTCTTCCACGTGTATTTTGTTCCCCCTTTTAAGAAGGAACTAAGTATCCTCACTTTTGTCTTCCTTCTTCTTGAGTTTCTTATGGTTTGTGGTTTGTACTTTGTGTATTCCGAACTTCTGGGCTAATAACCATTTATCAGAGAGTGCATACTATATGTGTTCTTTTGTGATTGGATTACCTCAGGATGATATTCTCCAGGTCCATCCATTTCCCTAAGAATTTCATAACTTCATTGTTTTTAATAGCTGAGTAGTACTCCATTATGTAGATGTACCACATTTTCTGTATCCATTCCTCTGTTGAGGGACATCTGGGTGTCCCAGAAGATGCTCTGCCATCATTTCTTGAGTTAACTTTTCTGGTTGATAGGTCTTCTCTCGACATTCCTCTTTTATCATTTATAATTAATAAACAATATTTCTGGAGTTTTAGAAAATTCAAATCTAATGGTGTTACTTCTTGCTTAAAAGGATTCAGCTGCCTCTCACCTCTAGTCTAAAGTATAGAATTGCCAACGCCAACCGTTTTAGAACTCCTGGTTCTTCTTTTCCTTTGCTTAATTCCCTCTTGTTCATCTGTTCTTTGCCCTTTTTGTCTTCAAGGCTCAGTTTTTCTCCCACTGTCACCCAACCCACTCTCTGAATGCCTCTGTCCACCTCACTTCAGCCTAGAAGACATCCTTGAGCTCCAAGCTGTTCTTCATGAGGTCTAGTAACCTTTTCTGAAAGTTTTTCTGATACCTCCCTTGCTCCTCATCCAGCCCTACTATCCCATTGTTAAGTCCTATGGCACTCTATGTCTAACAAACTCTATCATACACACACTAGGTTATATTTTCTACTTCAATGGAACATTCTTTTAAAATTATCTCTTAAGATCTCTGAAGACAGAGACAATTTTATTTTTTCTACCAGTTTGGATCAATATAAACTATGGCTAAAAATTAGCATAAAATATTTATACACAAAACAGTGTGATTGTTGAATGAACGGAGTGGACTTTAATGAGAAAAACTGACTTCTTCCTTCAGACCCTTCATTTCAGCTTGACCACATCATTACTTTGCTACCTTGAGTAGATCAGTCTGTTTTTTTCATAGACCAGGAAATAGTGAGATAATTGTACTCAGTCCACCTTTGTTGTGAGACCTAAATGAGTAAACATGCAAAGTAGTGAACTTTTTCAGAATGTGTTTTCTATAAATGTCACTTCCTCTACTTCCCATTTATATGCACAGTTATTCTGTTGAGAAACCCCTGTTCAGCCTGGGTGAAAACTTCATGCTACCTCATTGTATCTTCTCTTTGGACATATAGAATGTCATTTCCCCACGCCCCCCTTTTTGTTAGTATTCTCTGAAGGGATGTTAATGAATCATTTTAGTATTGGAGGGATTGTTGTTATGTTTTTCTTCATAGATTTGTTGCTGCTGTTGATGTTTGCAGTGGCTCAGGGAAATAGTTGACCTACTGGTACCAAGAGACTGTCATTTTCCTGCTTGTGAGGCCTGACCTGTGTACTGCGTTTGTGTTGACTCACCCTAACTACAAGCTGCGCTTCATCCTGACATCCTTTTCCTGTGTGGATGCGTGCATTCTTCCACACACAGTTCTGTAAATTCATCACATGTGAATGCCAACGTAAATCCTGCATGTTTTTAAAGTGTCTCTAACTTGTCTTTTAAAAAATAAGCACCAACATGATGAGGTTAAAGGTGTGACTCTTGGTTTTAATACTAAAATACAAACATTACCAGGTGTCTATTTTTTAAATGAGGTCTAATTTTCGTGCATGGGGTATTTTGTGTGTTAGCTAGCAGCACTGTAAGAATTTATATGTCCAAAAGCCTTTGAAGTGAATTCTCTGTTCAAAATCAGCTGAGAGGTTGAATATGGTACAGTGCACTCCTTGAATCTGCAGTCAGGCAAATGTGCCTCTTTCTGTTAGCCTGCACTCGCTACTGTGAGATTAAAACAAAACAAAACAAAACAAAACCACAAAAACAGATCACATTCATTTCATAAAGCCAAGTGTCCGGAGGCAGCACACCATGGTGGTGAGGAACTGATTCAGGGTTTGCCAGTCTGTGGTTCTATTCCGTTTGCTTTCTTAAGTGAATGTGGTGCCTTGCAGCTCATCTGCCTCACAATGCAAGGGGGAGCTGGCATTTAGAAGTTTAACATCAGAATACAAATGAAGGGTTAAAAGTTGTGATTTTAGCAAATAAACTCAGGGCAAAACCTAATAATAGTATGCCCTATTCCAACTAAAGTCAAGTCAGCTTACTTAATTACCTAAGTGTTCATACTAGAAAGCAAGAGCTGCTTGCCACAAAATGGCATCTTCCCTGGTTCTGTATTATTAAACAGCAAAGTACAAGGCTGTTTTTGTTTTTTTTTTTCATTTCTCAGTTACTATTTATCCATCTGTTCAGAATATTTCTTCCTACCAATAAATATCTCCTTTATTGATTTCCCTACCTGGCTTTCCTCGAGCAATTGATAACTTCCTACCTTCTATTCAGATCAAAATCCAGAGCATGCATTGGGCCTCCGAGTTCTGTAATTACTGGAGAGATTATTATAACACATTTTATATACAAAACAGATTCTTCCTCATTTTTCTCTGAAAGGGGGTACAATGTGATCTTACAGTTTAAAGTTGGTGTTCCTTATTGAACTCCTGGAAACTGCAGTGATACCAAGGCCACTGAGTTGAACAAACAAACAAAAAACAAAAACAAAAAAACAACAAGCCAACCACAACATGTGTAAACTTCCCAGCTATGAGTTCTGAGTCCCATTCAAGTTGATGCCGAGTATTTTCATGCAGGCACTTGAGTAATTTGATTACTAAGACTATACTCTATGAAGACATGAAGAAGCAAGGATCAGGGAGACACCCATGATTCTAGAACACTAACAGAAAAAAAGACGAAGTGAATCCAGTGAGAACATCACTGCATTCACCTTGAGAGCCAGTGAAGGCGATGTCCTAGACTACATTATCCCATCCATAATAAGTCAATGATCTATCAAGGTTCATTTTCACAACTAAAGTCCAGAGGCAAAGAAGGAAATGAATATAAAGTGCCAGATTTTCTTAAGCCTTAAAATAAGTAATGATAAAATTTCCTGTAGGATTTTAAAAAAGAAAAAAAAAGGTAACAAACTAGAAAATAGAACTCCCAAGGAAATCTTATTTTTCCCATTGAAGTGGCTGCTACTAATTTGATTTGGCAGCATATTGCAGCAAAAACAAACAAGTAGTTATAAAAAGTTAAATTTTCCTGCTCTCTACAAAACTAATAATAGTGATAGTGGTATTTCTTATGTCACACAGCAATGTCCTCAAAGTGCTCAAAGAGTGAACATGGGAGCCAAGGCCATTCTTCCAAAGGAATTTTGACTTTCAAATGTAGCCGGATACCTGACACAGCTCACTGCCCTAGACATGAATACTAAAGATAGCTAGGTCTAAAATGGAGACAGAGTCTGTGGATGTGTATGGGCCCTATTATAACCACCATTCTGGAATTGTTATAGAACTGTAGACAGAAAGATTAGCAACCATTAAACTCTTATGAGTATTTTACCGAAAGGGTAAGCATTCCAAGTGTGTCATAGAGAGAGTTGCCTTGTCTCACATCTAAGAAGGAATTTCCCTGGGGCTTTTTCAGTTCTTTCCCTTCTTCTGTCTCTTCCATCTTTTATTTTCATTTGTTTTTTCATTCTTTTAAGTACCTTGAAATTACTCACAAAGTTGAGACTTGTGTTGAAAGGATATTTGAAATATAAGGTAAAAGAAAAAAAAATAATTAAAAAGAAAGTAGACACTATTTTAAATATAAGGTAAAAAGAAAAAAATGATTAAAAAGAAAGTAGACACTATCAACAAGGAGTATGCATGAGATTGTAACTGTCACTGTTCGCAAAATATATTAAAATAGATATAATATAATTTACAGACCACTGAGCCTTTTAATAAAGTCATATTTAAAGCAGGGCCAATCTAATGCACTTTAGATTGTTTTTGCTATAATATACTGCTAAATCAAATTAGTAGCAGCCATTTCAACCTAAAAATAAAATTTCCTTGGGACTAATATTTTCCAGTTTGTTAATTATTTTAATCCTACAGGAAGTTTTATTATTATCCATTTTAGTATTCTAGTAGAGTATACTATACTATATTATAATAGAATATTATATGTATTAAACTATAATAGTATGCTGTTATACTAGAGAGGCATTTGATGGCGTCATATGATGAACACAAGCTGCCTAGCCACCAGATCTTTCAATAAAGTCATGTCTAAAACATGGCTAATAAAACATACTTTAGCATTAGAATAACAGTTTCATAAACCAAACATGCACCACACCTTATATAGTCGCCTACACATGCAAGGCATTCGCAATGTTCCCTTACATTACTCTGAACCCAAAAGAAAGAGAATACCAAGCTTCTATCCCTAAAATGAAAATAGAAGAGAATTCAATGTAAAATTTCTCTTCTTTACAATACTTTGAGAAAATGTACTCAACGTAGACTTATCTACAGCTTGACACAGAGGGAGCTTCCTTAGGTAATCACATTTATTTTAATTCTCACAACAACTACAAAACAGTCTATTGGCATGGGACTGATGCCATTTGAGTCATGTCTATAAATAGTTAAAATGTAGTTCCTACATGATTTTGTTGGTCTGTCTTAATGAAAGTAAAGGGGTATGCTGCGGACTCCACAGACAGACTAGACCATCTGTAAATTCTTTGACGAAAATTGTGGCACCTGCTCGTCTTTCATTTATGAAGAAAATTTTATTTCCTTGTGGCTGAGATGACTCAGTCACTGAAGAATTTGTAGCAGTCACCAGGACCTGAGTTCAATCCCAGCGACTGAAGGTAAATTGGCTGTAGCAGTATGCACTTGTAATTTCAATACTAGGGAGTCAAAGACAGAAGGATCCCTAGGGATTTCTGAACAACCATCCGAGCACAATTGAGAAGCTTTTTATATAAATTTTGTCTCAAAATAAAAAATGATGTTTGTGTGTTTAGGGGTGTTCATGATTGACCTCTGACTTCTATGCGCATGAACACACTTTGCATGTATTCATGCACCTGTAATACCATATATATGGACACACATACACACACCCACACATTCATTAATGCATGGACAAAGTCACTCAAGAATACATGCACACACATAGTCAATTAGAAAGATTAGTAGTATAGAAAGAAATCAAGTCAATATAGTCAATATAACAGAGAGTCAAAAGTTGAAGAGTCAGAAGGGAGAGTTCAGAGATTTCTGTGACTTTCTATGTCCAATAGTATGCTCTTGGAGAGGGCATGGATAGGAGTGGTGCAGTGCCCTGCTTCCTAAGAGATGCACCCACAAGGTGGTTCACAACCACCTGTAACTCTTTCAAGGGGATCTGATGCCCACTCTTGGCCTCTACTGGACTGTCCACAAAATGCACAGATATCTATAGAGGCAAATGCTCAAATATATAAAGCAAAAACTAAATAAATCTTTAAGAAGAGCTAACTATACAATGGAAGTGAATGAACTAATTTACTGGATGCATTATAAGAATTACGTATTTAAATTTGAGGAAATATGTGTCCCATCAGACAACAACTATCTTTTAATACTATCTATTTATTAAGGTATGTATCATTCAGAAAGATCCTACCATATTCCATCCAAGTACCAGGTTATCAAGAGCCTGGGATAAAGCAAAGCAAATACTTATGTGAGACTGATTGCAGAAAGGGCCTGTTCTGAACTAGTTATGATGCTCTCTGAGACCCACTGTGAACATACTGATATGGGAACTGAAACAAGGAAGCAATACATTTAGGTAGAAAGACAGACACTGCATTTATTTGTTCAAAAGAGGAAGGAAAAGCAAAGAATTCATCATGTCTGAAGGCACATAAAGGAAGGAGAATAGAAGTGTTACCTATTCTTTGGTTTTCTTTTAAGTTGTGAAATCAATGATGAATTATAGCGATGAATAACAGAGAATTCTCTTTCTAGGGTTTACAACTATGAGTACGTGATCTATAGTATATCCATGTGCCTGTTCCTTAGAGCCTATGCAAAGCAATGATTTCTAGTAGTAGAAGACTTACTTCCATCAGACATAAAGGCAAGGCTTCTAGGATAGGAGTTGTTTACTTTAGTTATAGATGAAGAAATCCTTTCAGAGAGCCTGAGTGTGAGGTTCAGCCTTCAATTATTACCATCAGCCTTGAATGTGAATTAAATGGAGGAAAGGGACATGCAGAAATAATCAGAAAGTTGGTGCTATTGATGAAAAAGGAGAATAGCACCTGTTGTGATTTGAAGTATGTAATATATCAGCTTCCTCCTTGTATTTGAACATAGCATTTAAAACACCAGATTTCAAAAACACGTACTTTTTTTCCAAAATAAGGTTCACTGAAAAATACCAACAATAAGGTCAATGGATGTTTACTTCTATTTGGGGTAAGGTCTCAGTTTTGAACAACTTTGGTTTTTCTAAGATAAACATACTTTAAAGCAATTCCCAATTCCTACATTACTTCTAGGGAGAGTGGCAATTTGTTCAAGGAGGAAGATAGCTTGATTTTTCTCAATTTCCCTGAGTTAGTGTACCTTTGCGGTAGCAATGAACGAATCTGCTACTTATGGGTGTTTTATTTTTCAAAAGATATTTTGTAGACTTGGGCTAAAAGAAAATAGACGCTTCCATGTCACAAATGATAAATAGAGAAAATGGTATCTTCTCCCTGTTGTGTGGGCTCTAACTGATATCCTAACATGTTCAGTGTAGTAAGTGTTGGCACACCAGTGTTGTACTAGATGTCTTTGTTGCATTATGGAGCAGAATATTGAACAGTAATAAAATAGAACAATCTTTTAAATAACCTGTGTTCAAATTGCTGGTAATTATGAAATTATGGCAGATGTACTTAATTTGATCTCTAGCTACTTAAAGAATTTCTGAGACATAGAATATTGAATGAAGAGAAGCATTAATGACAGAAAGGGTGAGCATAGTCCATGCACCAGGGAATGACAGCTCAACAGCTGAATGCTCTTTTTTGAAATGATTAAATTCATAACTAACAGTTGTACAAGTTATGCTCTGAAAATGTAGCAGCTATTTCTTTTTACAGCACGGTATATAGTTAAGTCATATAATTTTACTGAAACCTTCTGCTATAAGTTCTTATTGTGAGCACTGAAAGGAGCAACTGGCCACAAGGGCATTTTCTGAAACAGCGGGATGAGATAGGAATTTTGTACAAAATGTGCATTCCTATATTACAGGATGTAATTTAAGTCTTTAGAGTGAGGGTTTTATTGTTATAATTTAGTGAAAACATATAAAAATAACCTTTGTTCTTACTATAATATTTGGGAGTGTGTATAATGTTTCCCTTACCACTGTTGAGTAAAAGTGTCTTAAACCTTTTGGGAGGAGATAGCCCAGCAGGTGAAGGGATTGCTTCAGAAGCATAGTGACCAGGATTCAGATTCCCAGAGCTCACAAAAAAATTTGGTGGTGTGTGGAACCCCACTAGGGATCTCAATTTACAGGGAGGTAAAAGCTGGAACTGAAATCTCTGGCTTCAGTGAGAAACTCTTCCTCCATGAATGAAGTGGAGAGTTATTAAGAGAGTCCTCATGTCAACTTCAGCCCACCGCCCTGCACACATGAATACTAGCATGTGTATGTGTGAACACATGGCCATAGGTCGGCACACAACTGCACCACACACATAATAAATTAATCATGTGTGTGTTTATGTGTTTGTGTGTGCGTGTGTGTGTGTGTGTGTGTGTGTGTGTAAATGTGTGTGTGTGATAGAATATTGTATGCACATATACACCCATGATATTGGAAATCAGTTACTTGAGACAATCTGGATGAAACTGGAAGACATTTTGTTAAATACAATAATCCAGGCACAGAATGATAAATGTTAACACATTTATATATCTTAAAAAGCTGATCTCATTAAAAGAGAGATAAAGTACCAGAGGCTGCAGTTGGGAAAAGAACAAGGAGTCATGAGGAGGTGTTGATCAAGAGCTGAATGATGCCGTCGGAGTAGAGAAAAACCTTTTAATAATTAACTGCATTGACCAGGGACCACAGTTAAGGATAATCCATTTTATGTTTCAGAATTGCTAAAAGAATGAACTTTAAAACACTCTAACACCAAAAATGGTAACTTAGAGATGGATAGCTATATTAATTATCTGATGGAGATTTTCTACCATGTATATACTGAACAAAACTTCATTCACACTGAACAGTAAGAATATGCAGTTACATGTCAATTAAAAATCAAGACCTTCAGAAAACTTTTATTGTTGTCATTACTTGCATGTTTTATTGCCAAAGACTAATAGTTGTCATTGAGAAAGAAAGATTTAAAGAAAGAGAAACCTCAGGATAGGAAAGCCCTGGTTTTCCCCAGAATCCATGGCTCTGTACCTGTGTCCCTCGGTATGTCTGACAGTTGCCCGACATATAGTCTCTAAACTCATGGCCATCCTTGTACAAATAACATGTTGTTTTTCTCTATGATGTTGAAGGCAAGGCCTTGTCTTTTTAGATTCCATCATTTACCCATAGTCTTAGATTCTGGAGATTTATGTTGCCTTTTGCTTCAACTTTCCCTATTTAGAGTACTTTGGAAGCTTTTTACTTGGCTTTTTCCCTATAAATCTTCACCAAATTTTACCCTGCATGTACAAGCTCTTCTGAGTAACCTCATAATGATGTCCACAAGGTATTATGGGGAAATGAGTAAAAAAGATATGCAAAGTAGTTTCCAGACAAATAATTTCAAGAAAACTTATCTTTAAAATAAGATAGTGTGCAAATCAAATACTCAACTAAAATATGTATGTTCCCCCACACAAGTGACCAGAAAAATTGTTGAAGATGAAAGTGAATTACTTCAGAGTCTTCACTTGTTGTCAAGGTACTTAAATTAAATATCCACGTGCTAAAAATGGGCTGGAATATCTGTGTGAACTTGAAACATTCCTCATCTTATGTTAGCTCCCAGAACTTATTACATATGATCAGACGATCTTCTAATTACATTATTAGTGGTTTGACCTAAAGTTTTTAAAGATCTAGGAAGTCATGTTAAAGGGACAGAAAATGTTTCACATAAACTTTAGCCCATCAAAGGAATATCCCCCAGAAGAAAACCATGCAGGTATGAGATTAATAATTCTTAACTTTGGTTTTAGCTGTTCTTAATTGAAACACTATCTGAAAACATTTTTTGAGCAATTCTACTTTACAAAGCAATGAATTATTACTGGGAGAAGTATTTGGAGTATTCTATAAGTGTTTTAAATGCCTAACACATAATACATACATTATAGGAAATATATTGTTTAATTTTTGTTGATATCATTAGTGGGAGAATAAAAATTAAAAACTGTGCAAAGATAGACATGATAGTCCCAAATATAAAGTGTTTCTGAACTGACACTATGAAAGGTTAATCAAAAAGTACATTCCTATATCTTTTCCTAAATTTTGCGTGTGAAATTTTATTAGGTGTTGATGTAAGGGCCATTCTGAGAAGCAAAGGTAGTCTAATATGAATATTGGCAAGTTCACAGGGGGAAAAAAAAGCTAGAACGTGGTAGAAAGGCCATCAGAGAAAATGATATAGTGTTCTCCTGCACTAGTGTTTGCCTGTAGTCGAGAGCTGACATGTGCAGGAGTCCTTAAGAGAAGAAGAAACCACGCTTATTTTTATAATTCAGTCACATTTCTTCACTTCTGTTGCACAAAGGCATAAAAAAAATTATTGGTTAACTTATGTTGGCATTTATATGATTTAGATAAAATCCCAATCCACTACATCCTATGGTTAGACTCTGCAAACAGAAATTGTGTGAGCTCATGTAATCCCCATAAATCTCAAGGTTTAGTTGTTGATAATCCTAATTCTGCCATCAAAAAACGCTGTTTATCCTCTTAGAAATTAATATTAGGTTTTAGCCGCAGTTTCTGTAATCCATCTTTGGGTTGCCATGTCAGTAGACTCTGATAATCTAAGAATTTCCCTGGAGCAAATACACTAGCATTCACTGCCAAACAGAGTCCTAGGAAACCAAACAGAGGGTGAGCAAAAAAAATGAGAGATTTATTTTATTAAATGTCACCAACACCTGTTTCAGTTATCACTCAGATACGTGAGCCAGTGCTTTTCGATGCCCCAGACTGTCTAAAAGCTACTGAAATATGAGCACACTGTTGTTTGGTGACAACGGTGAAAAGTTTCCTTATAATGTTAAATGCTGGAAATAATGACAGAGTGTCAGAATAATAATCCACATACAAATACATCCATGAAAGACTTCTGGCTAAAGGAGGCTAAACTGCTAAGAGAATCCGTAGCTTATTAAGCTAGCATAGTAAATACAAATCAGTATTGGAACAGCTGGTGTCTCTGTGATCATACCATTAATCTTCTCCAGAGAGAGTGCGACAAGAAGTGATATTCAATAACAATTTTAGAAACTGTTAGCAAAAGCCAGTTGATGCCGCAATTTGCATGTTATTTCAAAGACCTGAATGGGTGCTACTCATTTAAGCCCGTCATGGAATTAAACTGATTTCATCCATGAAATTTCTATTATGTTTTAAACTAGAATTTTATTTTATTTACATATAATAATTAGTAGTTCACTAAATTTATTTTTTGCATGGTACAGTTAGGTAAATCAAATTTTGAAAAATTTTAAATGACTCTTGAATGTCCAAATAACCCTATGTAGGCACTGAGATTGGCAATAAACAAATCCACAGTGAATAGGAAATTCATTGAGATGAATCAGTCCTTCAAAACCTTGACTCCATAGATGATAGTCTATAAAAATGTATATTTATATTGGTGCATATTTTCATGGACACTATAGTTTTCTTTCATTTTTGTGTATGTGTGTATGCAGTTGTATACACAAATATGTGTATGCACAACTGTGAGTGTTTGTGGTGGAGGAACCAGAAATCAATATTGGATTTTTTTTTCTATCACTCCCGATCTTACTATTTGCAGCAGGATTTCTCACTCTACCTATAACTCTATGGCTTGGTTAGACTCGTGGGCCAATGAACTTTGGGATCTGATTACCTCTATCATCCCATGACTTCTTCAAATACGTGAAAATACAGATGTAGTCTACCATGCTTAGCTTTGATTTGGATCCTGGGTATACAAGTTTAAGTTCTTGTGTGAAAGCATCTTACCCAATGAGCCCCAGCCGTTTTAGTCACTGGATTTGTTTTGTTTTGTTTTGTTTTGTTTTGGTTTGGTTTGGTTTGGTTTGGTTTGGTTTGGTTTGGTTTTGAGGGGTTTTTGTTGTTGTTGTTGTTGTTGTTGTTGTATATATATATATATATATATATATATATATATATATATATATATTTAAGGCCTTTTCATTCTTTTTTATTATTATTCTTTCATCTTTGTTTACAATCTAGTCATTATCCCCCTTCCAGTCCCCCCTCTGACTGTTCTTCGTCCCATAACTCTTCCCCCCCACCCCACCACCCTACCCCACCTCACCAGGTCTCCAAGAGTATGTCCCCACCCCCTCACCTCCACCCTACCATATCTACCTACTCCCTGGGACCTCAAGTCTCTTGAGAGTTAGGTGCATCTTCTCTCACTGAAGCCAGACCAGGCAGTCCTCTGCTGTCAGGGGGCCTCATATCAGCTGGTGTATGCTGCCTGCTTGGTGGCTCAGTGTCTGAGAATTCTTAGGAGTCCAGGTTAGTAGAAACTGTTGGTCTTCCTATGAGGTCTCCCTCCTCCTCAGCTTCTTCCAGCTTTTCCCCAACTCAACTACAGGAGTCCCTGGCTTCTGTCCATTGGTTGGGTGTGTCTGTGTCGGACTCTTTCAGCTGCTTGTTGGGCCTCTCAGAGGACAGCCATGCTAGGTTTCTGTCTGTAAGCATACCATAGCATCAGTATGGAGGTCCAGTAACAGGCACAAATTGGGATCCATCTCAGAGGAAGACTCCAAGGCCTGACACTATTACTCATGGACACTGTACTTTTAAACAAAAATTTAACTTGAGAATATTTTGTGGATTTCTAGAGTAAGAGCATACTTCATTATCTATATCAAGTTTTCATCATCAACAACATCATTTGCTTGTGGTGCACTTGTTACATTTTATGTGTAATACTTATACACTATATTAATGAATTAATATTTTTATTAAGTAGCATTAATGAAATACATATTTATTCACATTTTATTAGTTACAATAGAGACATTTTCCCTATGGGACATCTAATTCTTTGTTCCATTTATTAATGTTGTCACATTGTTTCTCTTGAGATATAAGACTTGCTCAGATGATCTTTTTTTTTAGTATCTGTGTCATTTTGAGGGTTACTGGACAAGGGGTTGGTATAATGTTCTTTTATTGGAAATTTGTCTGATGATGATATTGACCTTAGAGTAATGCTATGTGGTGAGGAAACCACACAGGCTAAAATGTTATTCTTATCACATAATACCCAGGATAGTACTCTTCCTGTCACTGGGTCCCTCATTATCATTGATACTAACTTAGATCACCTGGAAAATTAGAGGTTGTCAAAGTCCTCCAGTTACTCTTCTACCTTATGATGTTCTTGCACTTTTGGAATGAAATCACCACATATTGTTAAATGTTAATGGCAGATGTATTCAAATCCCACACCTCCTGTCTTAAAAGCTGTCCTGGAGGTCTGCTTTCTTCTGAAGGGAAATGGAAGAGAAGTGGATTTGGGGGAGGGAAAAGAAATGTGTGTCCAGGGTTACAGGAGAAGTAGAGAGAGAAGAAACTGTAATCGGGATAAGTTGCATAAGAGTAGAATTAAAAAAAAAAAAAAGTTGTTCTTCCCAAATGAGAGAATATTCACTATTCATAACCTGCCTCTTTGAGTACAGGCTATCTGTTATTATTATTTTGTGTGGAAGGTCTATCTGTTTTTCACTTTAAGTTTTAATCATTTATAATGTCAGAGGGAAGGGGTCATGGATATTTAGTTACAGTTAGGATTTCATTTCACTGCTAATATGTTTTTTGCTTTCTCAAACATCCAAGTTATTGTTGCAAGGGCTTATTCATATGTAAAATTTCTGGCAGAGCTACAAAAGCATTGTTGATATCCAGTAAATTATCATTTAAATTAAATCCTAATGTAGAAATGGGCTTGTGGACTATTTCTTAGTTTAAGAAGGAAGTCATTCTTTATCATGATTCACTTGGTCCCTACTTGGAGAGTGTCACCTATATTTGCCTTGGGAGTGGGAAGAGATTGTGGGACACACAATGAGGGAGTTTAAAACACAGATACTGCCACAGTCATGTGGGATTATTCCCAGCCTTCAATCTTGGTTCCAAACATGAGGATCGACTGACCTGAGCTACATTTGGTTGACTTCGACTCTACTAACTCATCTCTGTGTAGCTGGCACAAGGTGGTAGGTTTGCAGTCAGGTCTGGCCAGCTGTTACTGATTATGCCTTTGGTGACACAGCTAGTGGGATGCAGTCAGAACCAGGCTGCCTGTCACCAGGGAGTGGGCAGCCTGAGCATAGTTTCATGGAGGTAGCCAAGAACTAGAGTGAGCAAAAGAAGTGCTGTGACAATCGTCGTGGTTATTGCCAATCCAATGGGTAAAGCAAGGCAGAGATGATCCCAGATTCAAAAATGTAGTATGACTTCTATGACGTCTTCTTCGTCTCTTACAGGGTGAGAAGAAACACCAAATCTCATGAAACATGTAATATATAAAAAAAGGAGAAAGGAGCAGGGGGGTCAATGGAGTAGTCAATCTACTAAGCATAGTCACATGGGGGAAATGGCTGACCTCTCATGTGCATGTTTGTACTTTCTGAGATCAGCGTTCACTCTGTTATGTTATTAATCACGACAGCAATAGAAAAGCCAAAGTTACCATTAAACAATAGTTCAGGAACAATTTTATTCCAGCTGATGACCAAATCACCTAAAAATAGAAAACAGTGATTTACTTTTCAATTCTGCACACATCTTACAATATAATGAAATATTAGCAAATGAATACTTATAGTAGGCATCTGTTTCTAATATGAATAAGTTCAAACAGCAAAACTTAAAATACAACAGTGAACAGGTCGGTAAGGTAGAAGACTCCACCCAGCCATACGAATTGTCTCATGTGCTTTTAGACTAGAATGAGACACAGGAGCAGTCTATTTTTTCAGTGAATATTAAGGAAAGAGGAGACTCCTGCATATAGAAAGCTCTCTAGGGAAATGCTTTTCCAAATAGAATTATGAACGATTGCAGAGAATACAGCTTGGAAAACAGATGTTTTAGAGTTTGAGTGACGCCTCTAAGAATTCGGGCTTATACAAATCTGGGTTTTTTTTTCACTTAAATAACTCAAACTGAAATGTTTTTCTGAAAATAATGTATAAGGTATAATTAAGCATTGCTTAATGTTTGCATTTTATATTCTAAATCTAGTCCCAAATGAAGCAGTGTCTGCCAGAAGGCTCTTAGAAAGTTGATCATGACTGAGGTGGTGGTTTGTCATGAAAAGCTCTGCAGCTGTAGATTCAGGCAGCTTTGGTAGAGATGTCAAGTCTCCATCTTATATAGAGTAAGTGTAGATTTTTTTCCCTCATAAACATTTCAAGCCTATGTAGTTCTTTTATCTGTACATTAGAAAGAATATTTCTATCTAGTAAAATTTTAATGAGAATTAAAAGATGAATAAAATGCTAAACAGCACAATTGTTAGCGTACAACAAACTCCCTATTAATATTTTGACTTACAGAATACACGCATCTATTTCTTTAACTTTTCCCCATTTTCTACTCTTTGTATCCTTGAATGAAATTAGTCTTTGTATAATATGAACCTAGCAAAGAGATAACCAACAAATTGATTTGTTATTACAAGGATTAACACAAATAGGTTTTTGTTTTTTGTTGTATTGTTTTTGTTTCTGTTTTATTTTTTGAGATAGGAATTCTCTGAATAGCGCTGGCTGGTCTGGAGATTATACTATCCTCAAACCTCAAGAGATCTGCTTGCCTCTGACTTCCAAGTGCTGGGATTAAAGCTATGTGCAACTATACCTGGCCCAATACACCTATATATTAACTAGTTTGATACATACAATTTTCAACTAATATCGGCATTAAAAAATATCTTCAATATATTATTCTGGAGAACTCCGTTCACAGTGTTTCAAGACGGGGTCACACAGGACTGGAGTTTACTTACCGCTTTTTCATCTTGCAAAGACAATGGAAACTTGTACTTATAGATTATAATGACCATGCCACAGGGTAAGATAAATTTCTGTCACTGTTATGAGTGTAATTCTTCTTCACACTCAAGATGCTTTTCACAGATATTATGAACAATGACTCAGTCTTCGATGGCAAACTTAAGGATCAAATGTTCTACATTGATCAATAGATGTTCACTGTGCAGTTTTTCCATCAAAACATTCCCTGGTTCAATCAAACACTCTAATAATTCAGCTTTTGCTTGTCACAAGAGCCTAAAAAGATCCTTATACAGAATGTGTTCATACAAACCATGTCCACCAACTAAAGTCCTCCTTTATGTCTAGCATTGGCGCTCAGGACAAGTCTCAACTTTTAAGCAGAGTTCAGCTTTCCCCTCATCAACTCAAAAAATGTTATGCAAAATATGCAAAAACTGGATGATAGCCAATGTCTTTAAGTGGTGTGCTGGACATCTCATGATCCAATTGCTGATTTTTTCGTTCTAGAACAAATATAGTCTCTCCGTAATATGAGCAAAACAAATGCCACAAATCAGTATTATTACAATGATTAATACACATATTAAATACACACATTTGGTTTTTCCCAACAAGATTTCTCTGTGTCGGAATGTGTCTAGAGTTAAGACTTGATCCCATTTATTGTTTCTGCATCTATTGCTAGGAAAGAGATTGAGTAAGAAGAATAAAGGTAGCTGGTACTCCATTTCCATCTACCCAATATCACCTACTTGCTGATCTACTAAGTACTGATCAGTACTTCCTTTTCTAAAGGAAACACACTGGGAGCTCTTAATTGTAAGGCTTGTGCCCTTAAATATAAGACTATGCTTACATTCCCTTGAAGAATTCCTTATGATTCATATCCACTTTTAAATCCTGCCTAGTTTCTCCATGAAGTGAGTTTCTCTTTAAATTATATGACACTCATGGAATTAATAATATGTTATATTAACATCAAGTCTTTCATCAAGGAAATTTCAAAGGCCTTTTTTATTTTTTGACACACACTATGGTTATGTAGTGTAGCTGCCAATTGTTTTCACGATTAATACCAAATTGAGGAAACACTGAGAAAAGCAAAGTGTAATTTGGGGAAAATTTTCAAACACACAGCATTCAATCTTATGTAATTCTCTTATCTCTTTAGAGTTTGTGATAAATTAAAAGGAAATGTACTTCCACTTAACAGTGAACTGGCTTTGTAACATCTGTTTCTTTTAAATTGGACTTTAACATAAAATAGCTTGTCTTTATTTTTCAAATATATTGTAGGGAATATTCTGTCTTAGACTTTAGGTTCCCTTAGTGAAAATTGCATATATTAATATATGCAAATATATTCTACATTGGCCTTTTAATCCTCTTGGGCAATTACTAAAGTAATTCATAGACCTGTTCTTACCAGTGAGGAGGGATAAATTAAATTTGTCAGGACACAAAAGAGGCATTAGATAAATTATGTTCCATCAATCTAAAAGATAACTAATTCTATAGAAATGAAGCAGTTTATGACTTAGCTCTTGGATTAAGTTTATATTGGATTTTGAGGGTGCTAATGAATCCACTGTTTAGCCAGCTCTTATTTAGTGCAGCACACTTTAAAATTCCTTGCTACTCTGCTCACGCGTTCTCACAGGGATGAAGAAACTAAATTGGTTTTTCACATGTGACTAGAAATCTAAGATCCAATCATATTTTAAAATTCTTTTGTTTGTGATTTTAAAACACCTCTGCAAGAAGCAGCATATAGGAACTAATAAAATCAGAATGTGCGTTGTCACGTAAGTGTTGCCTTTGCCACTTATCGTGACACTATATTAACCTGACCCTTCACTGTCTTTAATTGTAAAATTCAGGCATGAATGAATACATTCCAACTCTCCATGGAATTCATGGTTCTTTCCGTTCCTGAAGCATGTCCATGGTTGTTGTCTTCTATTGGTGAAATAAACTAAGGCTTGACCATAACTTACCTCACTGCCACAGTCAGCAACACTGAATTAACTCTTGGAACATTACACAAAGATGAAAATACCATCCAAAGTAATGGGCAAGAAAATTAATGCTCTTCCTTCTGAAATTTAATCTGAGTAAATGAGAAGGACAGAAATGATGCAGATCAAACTATGGCTACCGATATTTCCTTCTTTTTTTTTTTCTTTTTTTTTTTTCTTTCTTTCTTTCTTCCCCTCAAGACAGGGTTTCTCTGTGTAGCCCTGGCTGTCTTGGAACTCACTCTATAGACCAGGCTGGCCTCAAACACAGAAATCCTGCCTCTGCCTCCCAAGTCCTGGGATTAAAAGCATGAGCCACCACTGCCTGGCCCATTATTTCCTTCTGATTGTTATTGCGGGATTCATCATTGGCCTGCTGTTGATTATTTTATAGAGGGCCAAAATTATTAGATAAAATATTGGAAGATGTGTTGCTTATGTGGGTTGTTAAATAGGGGGGCTCATTTCAAACCTGAGTATAAATTATATTATATTATTATTATTATTACTACTGCTGCTGCTGCTACTACTAGTAGTAGAGGTACTTTAACAAATATAAAAGAAAGTCGACAAGTCAATATTTTTTCTTTTTTTAAATATAAAGCAAAGAAATCAAATATTTGGCTAAGTTTTGGTTTGGTTTGGTTTCTGTCCATCTCTGTATCCGTGCGTGTATGTGTATGTGTGTATGTGTGTGTGTGTATGTGTGAGTGTGTGTGTGTGTGTGTGTGTGTGTGAGTGTGTGTGTGTGTGTGAGTGTGTGTGTATATGTGTGTGTGTGTATGTGTGAGTGTGTGTGTGTGTATGTGTGTGTGTGTGAGTGTGTGTGTGTGTGTGTGTGTGTGTGAGTGAGTGTGTGTGTGTAAATGTGTGTCTGTGTCTGTGTCTGTGTCTGAGCACATACTGAAAGGTGAAACATTACCAGGTCATATAACTTCAAAATAATGGTGAGAAAGGCTACACACTAGAATAGAGCTTGTAAGTTGACAAGATGGACTGCTTGCTGCCATCTAGCTAGATTTTCCATTACCTGGACAATGCTTCTTTCTACGACGTTTTAGAGGGTCAAGCAGAACAAAAATCCCAATAGGCAACTTTATGTAAGCAATGTAAGCAACTTTATATAAGCAGCTTTATGTAAGCCTCTCTCTTTTTTTTTTTTATTTATTAGATGTTTTCTTTATTTACATGTCATACAATATCTCCTTTCCCAGGTTCCCCTCCAAAAAAAAAATAAAATAAAATATAAAACCAAAAAACCAAAACAAACCTCTGTTCCCTCCTCCCTCCCCCTGCTCACTTCCCCACCATCTCCTGCTTACTGGCCCTGGCATTCCCCTACACTGGGGCATAGAACCTTCACAGGGCCAAGGCCCTCTCTTCCCATTGATGACCAACTTGGCCATCCTTTGCTATACATATGCTGCTGGTGCCATTAGTCCCACCATGTACTCTTTCGTTGGTGGTTTAGTCCCTGGGAGCTCTGAGGATACTAGGTAGTTCATATTGATGTTCTTCCTAAGGGGCTGCAAGACCTTCAGCTCCTTGGGTCCTTTCTCTAGCTCTTCCATTGGGGACCCGGTACTCAGTCCAATGGATGGCTGTGAGCTTCTACTTCTGTATTAGTTGGGCACTGTCAGAGCCTCTCAGGAGACAGCTATATCAGGCTCCTGTCAGCCAGCACTTGCTAGTAAGCCTCACTCTTAACAATATGGTAAGAAGTTGTTCACCCATCTGCTAGGGATGGAATAGGCAATGTGCCCACATGGACAGCCACATGGGTCATTTGCATGATGGACTTTACTCTGGAGTTAGAAGAGCTAAAGGATGTGAATACATAACCCACCCTGAACTTCACAGATTGAGTTTTAGGAAGAAATTGTCCTAGACTTCTGATCCCAGTGGTAACTACTGGGTTGGTACTAGTTATAGGTAACCTATTCCCAGGAATAAGAAGAAAAGAGCATCAAAAAAATAAAGAACTATTCTTTCCTTCTTTTTTTCCTTAATTTTTTGAAAATTCAAACATAAGTTGTTTATTTTATACCATTTAACCCTTTCCTCTCCACCTTTAACTCCTCCTGCTATGCCCTCAAATAATTTCCTCTCAAATTATTCACTTCCTCTTAATTATTGTTCTCTCTCTCTCCCCCATCCC
>JADRCD010191518.1:0-16986 GCA_019843815.1 Montemys delectorum | reverse complement strand
AGAGAGAGAGAGAGAGAGGGAGAGAGGGAGAGAGGGAGAGAGAGAGAGAACTGTTTTCATGTTGTGGAGGTTGGATGTGAGTTCTCTTCGGGGACCTAGTCCTGTAGGCATTGGCGAAACTGCTTGGTTGAAAGAATAGAAATGGTTGAGAGCGTGCAAACAAAAAAGGAAGAGGAAGGTCGAGGAGAGAGCAGCCAAGGCGAAAGACATTTCTCTTGGTGCCTATGTTATTTTTAACCTTTTCAAGAATATGCACTATAGATTGTTTTATTTGAGTTAATGTGAAATAACAAGGTCTGGGTTTTGACTTGGCTCTGTGCCTCCATCATATTCATTTGATTATGAACGAGAGTGCAAATATCATTGGAACATTTGCACAAGGTTCATGACACTCTGACCAGACAAAATGGAAAGGAACCTTTGTGCTCACATATTACAGTCTTTTGTAAGTTTTTAAAGTTTTCCCTTAACTCTGAGCTAGGTACTCAACTGGTTTTCTGTTTATACATATCTTAGCAAACCCGGTTAACTAAAAGATCCCAGACTATTGCCACCATGGCTGACATTTCCCATAGACTAGACTATGAGGAAGTACTGACAGGAAGAAAGCAAGGCCACCCAATTCATTATGTATAGCTCATTAATTCCCTGTCAACTCCCCTTTGTCTTTAATCAATTGAAGGAAAAACGCCTTGCAGATATGTAGGAAGAAACCACAGGCCGGCAGTAGTTCTTTAGCACCGTGTGAAGATTCTTTTAAAAGTACAGCTGACCTCAACTCTGCATCTTCACCTTGTTGCCTCCCATACATCCTGTAATCAATAAGAGGAATGCTATTCCACCCCCTCAAAGCTCACCTCCTCCTGTCTGTTCTTCACAAACAACAGTTAGTCATCTCTCAAACATGTTCCCTTCTCAATACGCTCCAATCTTTTCTACACATTTCGTAGAAGAAAGAGTTAGCACATCTCATTAGTGAAATATGCCTGTAAAATAATGAACGAATCAACTTAGTCATTTTAAAAGTCTAGTTGTTCTGAAATGTCTACATGAATGCTCTATTATTTCCAAGGGCTTGCCCTGAGGGAGGATGCATTTATTCAGTGGGAGGCTATTTCTGCTATTGCCTTTGGATTAATACAGTTTAGGATTTAAGAATTAAAACAAAATTAACAAACCATGTTTAACATCACCATTATATGGTCTTTTTTCTGTGTGTGTCTGTGAATATCTTGGGAGGATGATAAAAACATTGTTAAGTAGGTTGGTGCTGAATTTAATACTGCTTATGATTGTGTACTATCATATGATGTTAGAACCCAACTGGAACTGATCTCTCTTGGGGCTTGTACCTTGTTCTGTTTCATAGATATACGTGTGAGCTGACAGGGAACATTTTCCTCTTAGAGATTCATTGTCTTAAGTAGAATAAACTTAAATGTGTTTTGTTTTGTTTTTTTTAAGAAATATATTGAAGTGTTGCAAGATGCTAGGCAACTAAATTATTATACATTAATGAAAATATTTTCTATCTGTTGCTTAGCATAGTCAAGGAGGGTGAGGAGAATAAGAAATATTTCAAAGAAGATAGATTGTTTTTTCAGTAATTCTGGGGGACAAATGAACAAATTATGTCCTCATATTGGAAGAGACATCCAATGTATCAGAATATTGTTAAACCAGACTAGTATCTCTCACCTGTAACTCCCACTTGGGAGTCCACAGCAGAATTACTGTGAATTCCAGAGCAGCCTGAGCTCCTACTGTGAGGCCCTGTTTGAAAACACACAAAAACTCCAAATATAGCATTATGTAAAGGAGACATTGCAGCTTAATACAAGTAGATTCTTTCCATTTTGAAATATTTTTTATTCCTTTTCTCAGTGTAGCATCCTCAATATCACACATACAATTAAGATGTTTTATGAACTGTTTAGAAAATGAAATTAAAATCTATCCATTTATTTGCCAGTTTGCATATAAGGCCAAGCACATTCAGAAGGTATTTCTTAATAACCGTGTTTCTACCTCAGCAAGTTTTCAAATCCCAGAAGGGATTTTTCTCTCGACTCTTCATTTCTACTGTATGAAAAACATACCTTCCAATAGACAGAGGTCTGAATGGAGTGGGTTGTTTGTTCAAGCGAGTTTCCCAAAAGCTGGAAAATATGGAGAAACATTGGTTTAAAATGTAGCCATCTGAAAGATATTGAGCAACAACAGGTCTCAAGTAGGATCTAGTTATTCATTAATAAAAATATATTCATTGATAAAAATATGTATCTGGAGTTTTAAAAGTAGATATTTTAAATAAAGAAAATGGCACCTCATAAGTACAGCTGCTTTTGAAATGGTGGTAAGCCCAGGGTACACACACTTCTGTCTTAGGCGTTTGGCCACTCCATCACAAAAGTTCTTTGCTGTTTCAAAGGCAGAGGCAGGCTTCCAATGGGTTTGTTCATACACCTTAACTCGCAAACCGGGCCAGTTATAGTTTTCATTCTTTGAGCTAACTTAAAAACTCTTCCTTTCATGGTATTGAAGAGATAAATCAAATATTCCTGTAACACCAGCTTTCTTTCAGTCCACATTGAGGTTTAAGGATTGCTGTCAGAATACCAACAAATGCAGACCATCAAGAAAACCTAGATAATTTTCATAACACAGTCTCAGTGCTAGGTCCATGTGATACCTTTCAAATGGAAAAAAAAAAATCTTTAGTTTCTGAAAGGACCTGTTAAAGATTTGACAGAATAGCATGAAAAATCTGCCATATAGCATGAAGCATCACGTTTTTTAGGTTTCAAAATAGCGGGGGTTGTGCATTTCATTCACTTTATTTGTAATGAAACATAGTAATGGCTTCTATTAATGTGCAAAAATATTGTCCAAATATAGAGGTGATGCACAAAGAGCTCAAAAGTCACCCTGTCCCTCCTACTTCCTCCCCAAATCCTTCGATTCTGAAAAGAAAATTATGTCCCCAATTAAACCAAAACACCTGATAAGTTATTTAAGTTTAAATAGACCTGGAAAAAGCACTTGTGTCCTGGGTTCTTTATCTCCTACCTCTGGTATCTTGTTTAAGATAAGAAACCTCCTAGCTAAGCTATCCCTCCTGCAGATTTAAGGCACCATAAATTATGATGCCAATGTGCATTCCCTCAATAAATATGAAGTTATTTTCTATTTGGAAGTATCCAAAGTTTCCTTTGGAAGAAATCCCATACATGTCTGTCTGTGATCATATACATGTGTAGTAACTTTCTACATCCCATGTACATACAGGAGGCAATCGCCAATTTAAATGATATATAATGTATGCGCTACTGATCTAAATGAATGCCTCTTACTAATATCGCCTGTAAGACTCCAAGATTAAGTCTCAAATATCCTCAGCCTGATTGTATCATTATGTGCTCAAAGAGTAATAACTACAAAAGAAATAGAGGAAATCGCACTGAGATCATCAATGGAATCCAGCCATCAAGTATTTTCTGATTATTCCGGTCCTGTGAATGTTGATTAACTAACATGCACAGGCTATTTTCTCTTTTAAATCTACAAAGGTTATCTAATAGGGCAATGCTTTAAAAAAAAAATACTTTCAGTGCAAAAGAGTGTTTCAGAATTTTAAGGAGACTATCCTTTTTGAAGACAAGTTACCACCTATAGGGAGAGTTACATTCATGCTTGTGGTTTTTGTTAATATAATTGTGAAAACTTTATTATGTTTTTGAAAACTTCACTTTTTCTAACAAATAATGCTGGTGTTTGCCAATAGAAGGTCCAGTACTCCTTCTGGCCATCTTTACATTAAAAAAAGAAGGCGAGAGAGTTGCAAGGCTGCAATCTCTCTGCTCTTTTCAATGTCCTAAGAAATATGTCAAATATATGAGGAAGAAGATGCTAGATGTTTGCTATCTCTGTTAATTATATGTTTTTAAATTCAACTTCTGTATTTGAATCCTAATCTCTAATTTTCCACAACTGTGTTTTTAAGACATGAAGTCTTTTAATAAAAAACATTGCTCCAACCACCAAAACAAAACAAAACAATAACAATAATTATAGAAAAAGAGGATATGAATTTGAACAAGAGTGGGGGTAGGATGGCTGTACTTGAGAGGATTTGGGGAGAGGAATGGGAAGAGTAAATTTATGTAATTATATTATAATCTCAAAAACCTTTAAAACAAACAAAGAAATGAAGTTAAGATTGTAGTCTAAGAGTATGGTATCCTGATTTTTTTTTTAAAAAAATAGTTATCAAATGTTTATTGGAAGCTAACCTAATTATGACCATAAAAGTCATAAAATCATTTCATTTCTACTTAATGTTTTTCCTTGATCAATTTAATATAGTTTTCACACATAGATTTTTACTATATTTACACCATTTATAAAGCCCTAAAGATACACATTTCTAAAAAGACAAGAAAGGATAAAGAGGGTGTGAGAAGGAGCGAAGTCTGTAATGTACAGACATGAAAGTGTCACAGTGAAGTCCATTGTTCGAATTGTTAAAGTGATAGCAGCAATAAAATGTGGAATGAAGCAGCGTGTCATTGGCTCATTAGTGCCTTTTTGGAATACTTTAAACTAACAAAAAAAAATACAATCTCCTATATGAATCAAAAGGTCCCGTGCATTTTTTTCATATCTAGCAAAGCCCTTAATCTTCTAAATCCTTCCCCACTGACCGCACTATAATATCTTGTCTCTTCAAGTGATGTGGCCCTTTAGTCAATTCCAACTTAGAATGATAAGTAACCATGGCTTCATCCTGTTTTCCACATGACATCAATGGCTCTCCCAGAGAGTTCTCCCATAGGTAAAGCTGGAGTTTCTAGAAGAGAGATGGCAGGAATCCAGCATAGACTGTCCATTAAGACTAGAAGCTGCCAGGTCTATGGGGTGGACAAGACAAGATTTCTTACCTTTGCGACTTTATGCCCTTCCCCCAAGAAATTATGCTTCTGCAAACTAGCAGGGAATTCATCTCTGGACAAGAGAGTGACAGAACCCCTTTGATGATGAGCACCCACAGACACAGCAGGCAGGCTCTTGATATTCATTCTTTTCATTCTGCTGCAGAGCTGTGGCAATGGCCTTGTGTTAAAAATGGGGGAGGGGCTACAGTTTAGGTGAAAGGGGAGACAGTTGGAGAGAGGGAAGTGCTTTAGATTCTGGATTTCTTTCCTCTTGGAAGCCCTGAGATTTAAGATCGAGCCTCTGTGTTACTGAAACTTCACGCTTATAATGTTGTTTCTTCTCTCTCTCTCTGCAAGTTCACATTGAACAAACTTCCAGTGGCCATGGTTCATGCTCCAAAACATTTATTTGGTACATAAGACTATCTTCGACTGAGCACAGGGTCACCAATGAAGGAGCTAGAGAAAGAACCCAAGGAGCTGAAGGGTTTGAAGTCCCTTAGGAAGAACAACAATATGAACTGACTAGTACCCTCAGAGCTCCCAGGGACTAAACCACCAAACAAAAAGTATACATGGTGGGACTAATGGCTCCAGCAGCATGTGTATAGTAGAGGATGGCCTAGTTGGTCATCAGTGGCAGGAGAGGCCCTTGGCCCTTTGAAGGTCCTATGCCCCAGTGTAGGGGAATGCCAGGGCCAGGAAGTAGGAGAGGGTGGGTTGGTGAGCAGGGGGAGAGGGAAGAGCTCAGTTTTTTGTTTGTTTGTTTGTTTGTTTGTTTGTTTTTAGGAGAAGCTAGGAAAGAAGATAGCATATGACATGTAAATAAAGAAAATATCTAATAAAAAATATCCATTGAAAACAAAAGACTATCTTCATGCTTTCTTGGTGTTAGTAAGTTCATCAGTAGCTGCTCTGTCTGTCTGTCTGTATGTCTGCTTGCCTGCCTGCCTTGTCTTTATGTTGTGTCTTTCAATCTACCTTCCTGTGTTCTTTTACCTCCTCTCTCTCCCTCTCCCTCCCTCCCTCTCTTTGTCTCTCTCTCTCTCTCTCTCTCTCTCTCTCTCTCTCTCTCTCTCTCTCTGTCTGTCTCTCTTTCTCTCTCCTCTTTCTCTCTCTGTCTCTCTGTCTGTCTCTCTGTCTCTCTGTTCCTCTCTCTCTCTCTCTCTCTCTCTCTCTCTCTCTCTCTCTCTCTCAATTCTATGCTACATAAAATAGCTTCTTGACCCATTTTCATTAGTCTTCCATGCTCTGCTTGACTCCCAGAGCACCAATTTGGAAAATTTCTTCAACTGATTGAGAACTTGAGAATGGAATGTTTGCCCATGTAAGACATGTTCTGTTCAAATCTTGAAAAGTATGCAGGCATGTTCTCCAGACATGTTATGAATGTCTTGAAAGAGAATCTATGGCTGATGGCTATTTTCAGCCAGGCAAAACAAAGCACATGAGGAGTTAACTCAAGTGTAAAATGAATATGCAAATCAGTGCATAATTTATCTCTGAAGAAACATATTTATTGTGTCCGCTATTTGATTAGGTGGCTTCAATGTTCAATTAATCAGTTGCCTTTCAATATCATTCCTGTGCTGCTTAATTAATCTGTTGCTCTGCAACCCTATTCATCCTTGCAGCAATTTCTTGCCCGGCTTCAAATGACAAAACCCAGGAACTGTGCCACAAAAAGACTTTATGTCAATGTCAGGTGAAGGTTGATAAGTAGTTGGCTTCCTTTTTCTTCATCAGGTTAATCAAACCAATCAGCTTTATAGGACTTACATTTGTCAGAAAATTGTAATGGGTTGAAACTAATGAGAAATAGAAGAGACAAAGCAGCAAGAGGACGTCGGCTCTGCTTGGATACCTCAAGGCAGTATACAACTTTTTATTACGCAGGGTATGTTCCCCTGATTTTCCAGATGAGGAATTTAAAACATACCACTGATTGGACAGAGACCAATTTGTGACCCTGCGCTCATTAGCGAGTGAAGTGTGATACAAACCCATGTCCCTGAAGAAACCTGTGATCTATGTGTTTAGTGCCTTCTGGAAACCATTTAATCCTCCCCTAATACCATCAGCAGTTGCAGAACAAATTCTATGCATGCTTAGCTCCTTGTATGTTATCTAAATATGAAATAGCTACCTATAATACCGGGGATTTAAATCACGAGTTTATTAGCTCTTGATATCCTGGTTTAAGGCTGTTACACTCAGCTATTAAAATAAAGACCAAAGTCCGCAACAACAACAGAAACACAAAGGGATGATGATGATGTGCATGCACATTAACTCAGTGTAAAGTGCTATTTATGAGACTTATAATAGGTACATTGAGATTTTTCCAAAGTTTCATCTATATAAAGAAATAGTTACTAGAGATAATAGTTTAAAATATGAAAATACAATGCAAAAATTGTCGAATTACAAACAAGCATGTATACATGCAGTGAGATGGCTTACAGTGTTAGAAACTGTCAACAAGATGCAAACTGTCACTATGATTTTACTTACTAAATTGAACTTTAAAAATAATTTCAGTGTGTTAGGTACAATCTTTTTTTGTAAAATATTCTATGCATTTCTGACGTAAGCATTATCACACATTTTTAATGATTGTTTATTCAAACTTGAATAAGAGCTATCAAGGTAATGTGCACAAGTTTCCTGGACTTCTTTCTGTATTTTCCCTGTACTTCTACAGGAAGCTAGGACATAAATTATGTACACTTGAAAAGACATGTGTGGGATAAGACAGTATGGTGGAATAGGATATATGATAAGATATGTGATAAGATATTTTGGGAAAAGGCACATATGACCAGCAGCCCATTAAATAGGATAGTGTGATGGGCTGCAAATCTTTGTACTCAAAGGTGCAGGAATAAGAACTGGTGCTCTTCCTTTGCCCTCACATCTTCTCACACTCGCACACTGTCCCTTCTTTCTGGATTGCTCCCGCTCCCCCAGGACTCACCACTCAGAAATTCCTCATGCTCTTCTCAGAGATGCCGGGAGCGTCTTCTCTGCCATTGGACCGACTGAGTCGTGTTGGTACCACCAAACGTACATCTCATCAGGAACATTTGTTGAATCATTTTGAAATTTTAACAACAGCAGCTGTATCACAACTATTTATATATCTCCAAAACCTGGTAGAAGTTTAGGAAAATCACAGTTAAACAATACACATTACTTGAATGAGTGAAAGGATACTAGTAAAATGTAGAAGAAACCTGCTATTATTATAAATATATAAACAAATATCTTAGAGCTAACTTATAACCTTTTTGTATACTGAATTTTCACACACGTGTACTTGCATGCACACATGCACACACATGCTCACACACATACACATGCACACACATATGTAAGCACATGCACATGTGCACACACATTTATTTGAACCTGCACTGTGTCTTTTTCCAAACTCTCCAACTTAAAGACTTCAATCCATTTGAAGAGGTTGCAGATCATCACTAAGTCTAAGAAGCTATTTCAACACAACACGAAATCTATGTTAAGACACAAAATTTAAAATTTCTTTAAACTCTGATAATTTTATGTTATTCCCTAAGTACAAAACATGTATTTTACCTGTGAGACTGGCTAAATCACTGACTTTTGTTTTTTAAAAAAGCCAGCCAAGTACTGTACCCTTATATGCGCCAAGGCTAGATGCTATTCCAGTAAGTACATATATAAAAATGCCACTAAGCATGCCAAAAATAAGGATTGCCTTAGATGGTTGTTTGGGTTTTGTATTTTGGGATCAGATTTTGCTTTGGGAGATTAATCCATCATCTTTCATGTATTTTTCTGGATAATTATGCACTCAGCATTTTAGTTTCCAATTCAGATTGGATGTGCAAAGTATAGCTTATTTTAAATTTACCTAAATTAAAATAAGGACTATCGACCATTGGTCTCTAAGGTTCTTCTGATGAATGTATGATAAAGTGGATACTGGACATGATTTTTTTTTCCCTGCATCCACGAAAGTCAGCACCACCTGTTCACAGGTCTCAGAAATTCTTTCATTTTGAGTCCTCTCATGTCTTCTCATTCAACTATCCAACAATCTACGTTTTACTACTGAAATAGCACTCCTGTGAGATATTCAACTGTCTATCAGGATATCATATCGCCTCTCAGAGAATATTGTTCAGATAGACATTCTTTCTCTCCTTACATACTATTAAACCATGGTGCTCTTAAGTTACCTAGGAGACTGGTCGGAATGGGTGTCATCTTGCTCATCTGATGTCAGTGATGAACAGCCGATATAAAATTAATGATGTCCACTGAAGAGATTATTGAATGACTCACTGCTTGCTTTACATCAGGAACTTAGATAATGAACCAAGCCACAATGTTGGTTAGTGGTAAAACTGTTTTTTTAGTTTACTTTACAATTCTATCATAAGCTACAGGAGAGAGACAGTTACCTCTCCTGTGCTATATTTTGTTTTATAAGTGTTCTATATATAATAAGGACTCAGTCTGTAATCATTGAGTCCTTATTGAAAAGCACATCGCAAATTTTCCTGAACTGTGTTTGAAAGTAAAATAATAAAAAAAAAGATGTCTCTATTGTTGTATGATTATTAAGAGCTAGGCAGAAAGAATAGGTTAACTTCATAGGAAAGTTTCTCCTCTTAGATGTTCTTCTCTGGCTTATACAACACCATAATTGATCACTGGGCTTGGGTTAAAAAAAAGAACAGCAACCTGTGGGGGTTAAGGCTTGCCAGGAAGAAATGTCATAGGCATATTTTAATGTTTTTTTGTTTTTTTGTTTTGTTTTGTTTTGGTTTTTTTGATAGCAGGAAGGTTCACAACAAGTGCTTCACAATGCAACATAAGAAGCATCCTGGGAAAGAGGAGGCAGATTGATTCAAAACAGCATGGGAGGGGATCAGTCAACTGAGATAACTTTGACAGACAGTGGTGGGCACTCTGTATGCCATGACTAATTGAGAATTGATTGGGCATGCAGAAAGGTTATGTTTTATTAAGGGAAACCTTTTTCCCTTTTGTCGTTATGAAATCCGCTCCTTTATAGATGTTATTCCCTTCCCATACTAAACCCTCATTAATTTATAATTTACCACATTGCTTTAAAAGTGCTGCACAGATTTCCTGTTTCTCTCACATGTCCTGCCTCTAATAGAGAGAGTCAAGTAGGATACAGGTCAAAATGCTTCTTGTTCTGAGGGCTGCATGCCAGACATGCTGGTGCCAAAACTCTTCCCCAACCGTCTTTAGATGTTGTAAAATGTTTTGAAATGCCATTCTGCAGGCTCCACGGATGTGAGTTGGGCTGTGCATTTCTTTCACTATTGACTGTAAATTGACAAGAGTTTCCAGCATCTGGAGTCAAAGAGAAACAGCTTCATGGGGAATCTGTGTTAAATTTGAGGACAATAATCCTCATTGCAAGGGTGAGGGGTAGTGTCACAATTTTATTAAGTGCAGATTCTGGGGTCAGTGGCAATAGAAAGGGAGTACAGGAAACAAACACCCTTTTCCTCTCATGGCTCTTCTCACTGGCAGTAGACTTGACCGAACCTGGGAAATGATCAGGTATAGACATGTAGAAATAGGAGTCAGATGGCTCTCTAGTTACTGATTGTCCAACAAAAGAGAAAGAAATTCAAGAAGCAAGAGGTTTAACATCCATGTTCTTTGAATTTTATTTTGATGATATAAAGGAAATGGGAGTCAACAATGTAAAAACTGTATTATTCTCAAATATAAAATGCCTAAGAGAAATATAGGCACAGTTCTAAGATCTTTTCAGAGATCTATAATATATTTGGAATGTGTATTGTATACATGTTTGGACATGCGTCTGTGCGTGAGCATGTGTTTGTGTTTGCATGTTGTTGCATGTGTGCATAAATGTATATTTTTTCATTAAAATAGGTTCTTTTTATATACATTATATCCTGATTGTAGTTGTCCCTTCCTCTACTTCATCCAGTTCCTCCCTACCTTCCCTCCCCTCCAGGTCCACTTTCTTTCTGTCTCATTGGAAAAAAAAAATCAGGTCTCTAAGACATAAAAACCAGACATCACAATATAAAATGTAGTAAGATGAAGCAAAAAATTTCCTATCAAAGTTGGGCACAGCAACGGAACACAAGGAAAAGTGTTCTAAAAGCAGGGAAAATACTCAGAGGCTCACTTGTTCTCTTAGTCAGGAGTCACAAAAAATACTAAGCTGATGGCTATAATATGTACCCAAAGGACCTCATGTAGACCCGTATCAGCCCTAAGGTGGCTGCTTCAGTCTCTGTGAGCATTCATGCCACTTGCTTGGTTGATTTAGAGATTCATGTTCCCTGGTGCCCTCCATACTCTCTGACCCTAGCAGTCTTTTTCCTCATCTTTCACAGGATTTCAAGAGCACTGAGGGGAGGGATTTGAAGGGAGAGATAGAGTCTTTGATAGAGTCTTCCAATTTACTCTCTCTCACTCTCTCCCTCCCTCCCCGCCCCCGTGTGTGTGTGTGTGTGTGTGTGTGTGTGTGTGTGTGTGTGTGTGTGTGTAAATTCTGGCTGTGGGTCTCTGGAACTGGTTCCATATGCTGCAACAGGAATTCTCTCTGATAATGACTAAATAAGATACTGATCTGTGAGTGCAGCACGAAATCATTAGGAATCATTTTATTGTTTTTTTTTTATTGACTTTTTAACACTAATATTGTTACTTTTACCGTATGTCTCTGGGCTATCGAGTCTCTTGTTCCTGGCTACTTAAACAGTAGCAGTGGGTTCCTTCTCGTGGAATGGACTTCAAGTCAAATAAGACATTGGTTGACTACTTCCACAAGTTCTGTGCCACCATTGCCCCAGCTTATTTTTAAGGCAGGGCAAATTGCAAGTCAAAGGTTTTGTGGCTGGGTTGGGGTCCATGTTTCTCTTTTGGTAGCCTGCAGAGTATTTTCCTGCAGCAAAGACACTAGAACTTAGTGGAGATTGTTCCATGCAGGCACCAACTTGACCTTACCATGTTCAGTGAGTTGTATGGATCTTGTCCTAAGCAATTCGGCCTCATTGTCAGTTTATGTAGAACAACCCTTGGTCTTAAGCTCAGCTTGGGTTGTTTGAGGATTTCTATGGGACTCTCTTGGAACTCAATTAAATGTAACCTAGTCCATTCTCTAAAAGCCTTGCTGGGTTATGAGATTGACAGTTGAGATTCTGTATCCCTTGTTACTAGGAATCGTTATTAAAATCACCTTCAGAGACTCCAGGAAATTTCCATGCCATTAGCTTTACACACTGCAAACCCAAATGATTCTCCACCCCTGCCCCTACTTTCATCTGTCTCTCTGGGCACTCGTTCACCATCCATCTCCCCCTACCTGTTCCCTCGTTCCCTCTCACTCGCACCCCAATCTATTCTCTATCAGCTTCCCAGGGAGATTCATAGACGATCCCTAAGAGCCCCCCTCTTTACCTTATCTCTCTGGATCTAAGGATTTTATCTTTGGTTGTCATTTACTTAACAGTTAATCTCCACTTAGGCATGAATTCATGCCCCATTTGTCTTTTTGGGCCTGTGTCACTTCACTCAGGATGTTGTTTTGTTTTGTTTTGTTTTGTTTTGTTTTACTTCTATCTATTTGCCTGACAATTTCATGATGTCACTTTTTTTAACAGCTGGATAATACTCCATTGTGTAAAAGTACCACATTTTCCTTATCTATTCTTCTGCTAGAGATATCTAGGATTTTTCCAGTTTCTGGTTATTATTAATAAAGCCTCAATGAACATAACTGTGCAAGTGTTCTTGTGGTAAGATGGACTGTCCTTTGGGTATATGGCCAAGAATGATATAGCTGAGTCTTAAGATATGCACCTGTATATGTAGAGATTGATACATTAGTATGATATATTATGAACAATTAAATCTCACATCTATACAGAGTGCAAAAGGATAACATAAATAAATGAAGCCAGATGTTGAAAGATAAGGAAGTCTCTAGATAAATACTACAGCAACTATCAAATTCAGATTCATAATTGACAAATAAAACATGTTCTGTGAATCTTAACCTTGAGTGTTGTTGTTGTTATTGTTGTTTTCTAGGAAAAAATACAAAAATACTGTTTCTAAAAAAAAAACTCATGTGAATATTTCAGTTGATTAAGAATTATGATTGTATGATGATAAAATAAAATATTCATTTAATATAAATTTATTTTTTCACAGGCTGATAAAACTACTGGGTTGCAGTGTTTAAAAGATTTACAATATGTTAAGTAATTCATGTCACTTGATGCCAAATGAAATGAAATGAAAGTCATTGGATGAACTTGTAAGTGTGCAGGACTAGAGAGGCAATCGGCGTGAGCAGAGGGTTAGCCCAAGTTCCAAGGAGAAGTGGGGATTTCCCTGAAACATGAAGGTCAGGTTCTTATCAGCTGGAACAATCAAAGAAAATAGTGATAACAAGGATGATGTAAGCAGAGCACAAATGATTTACTCTGAGCAGAGGAGTAGCCTGGAAACTTTCTACTCCACCACAGGGCATTGTGTAGCCTCCTCCAATCTCCCATCTGACTCCAATCAAAAAGATACACTGTGTGCTTACTTAGAAAATATGTATTAAACACATGTTATGTGCCCAGCATTGATTCAAACCTCGAGGTAGACATCAGATTGATTTTATGTGCATGCTTTCTCTTACATGCAGACATTCATTGGATCTCACTTTATGCCAGTTTGAGGACATGATCAGCCACACTCACCATGCTTAACATATTCTAGAAGGAGATCAAGTTACTTGAGAATTGCTGGACTCCTGAAGAAATGTACTATTAAATGGGTATTCTGTACCATGTGAAATATTTGTGCCCAACATTCTGAAAGCAAAAGAGAATAAGCCAATGTCGTGTTTTACATAAATTATGTAAAAAGTATGAGCAGCCAAATGCATATTCTATCTTCTTCTGCTGCCATTGAATGGATACTTATCAGAACATATTAAAATCAGCCTGGTAACATTTTAATAATTTACATTCTTGGGTCTTGTATGCATTTGTATAGGGAAACACATGGATATTTGGAAAGATAAGTAGAAAAAAAATCTGATTTCAGAAAAGCAACACTGGAATATATCAAGAAAAACCCTTGAATATATATTCATCTCTGTTTCATTTTGTAGAGAAATAAATAGTAGCCATGTACACATGTTTTGAATGGCCTTTCAGCTATATCAAAGGCTTGTAACATCTTTTTTAAATCTGGCAGTCTGGTTTACAGTCAAGTATATTACATAATCAAAGGACAATGGAGCCGTAATCCAGACTCTGCATCATAATTTGTTTAAAAGGTGATTCCTAAGCCAACCAATGAATGTGAGTTAGTAGTACTTAGAGAAACTTGCTTCAAGCATTCTCTGAGATGGCACAGTAGTCTGCAAAATATAAAGTTATCAGAACATCTATGCTGATATTTCAAATGTAGTATTACTTTTAAAATATGATCAAACAGTTGAACGTCATGCCAAGAGCTGGAAGGTTTAAGCAACTTAGTATAAAATATGGACTTGCAAAGCTGCAGTGCATAACATTCCATTCAAAAACTGCTGCTGCCAGCTCAAGCTTCCCATCTATTTCTCAGAGCCCTGCGATCCAGGCATGCTTCCAAGACACACAGAATATAAGCTGTGCGCTCTCTCACTTTAATTTGAAAATCAAGAAGGATCAGATCCATATGTACAAGAAAAATAAAGTGTCCGTGTGATCGTCCTGAATATTATTTTTCAAAATGACTTCTTCATAACTGATGTACTACATAACAAATATAATATAATTTAGACTTACTTTGTTGCATACCTTTTGAAAACCATACTTCATGAAAAGGGGTAAAAAAAAAAATCAATTCACTTAATACTTTGATTTAAAAATATATAACCAAAAGGAATTCCAGCCTCTGGATTCCAGTCATATTTCACCTCCTGCAGCCCCATTTCTACTGTGTCAGCACAACATTATCTCAGGCCGCGGCCATTAGCCTGGTTTGCTCTCTGTTGCTGACTCTCTTGCGTTTATTTTACAGCCTGTTCTGATGGAATTTTTATCTTCATGAATTTGCTACCTAATTTGTCTATTTCTGTGCCCCATAAGCTTTAGTCTATGTGCTAAATACTTAAAGTTACAGTCCCTTCAGGTTCTAAAAATCCAAAATATATCTTTCTGATAATGACTAAATTCATGAACTCTTATAAGGGTATTTTTATGACATATAAAACAGTCTACAATTTCTAAAAATGTGGATTTGAGGCTTGTGAGGTAAAAGAGGATTGTTTACGACTAGGGTAAGCTAATAGATTCTTCTTAGAACTTGAAATGTTTTTGCTTTTAAAAAAATCTTTTGTGGATTTCTGGTTATAATGTAAATGTCTCCCTCATTTCCCCAGTGAATGTGTCATAGTCTTTCCCCTAGAGTACAGAGGCTGCGGATTTAGAAGTTTTTTTGTTTGCTTTGTTTATTACTAAGTTGTTTTCCCAGAGGCCATTTAGTCATCAATGATAACATAGGTTCTCAGGGTCTGCAAATGACATTACTTTTATGAGTGACAACTTATAAATTTGTATCCCTTATGAGAAAAGTCTTTTTAATGAGAAGATATTTTCATTCACCATAAGCACAGGAATTTGTCTACAAAATACCTGCATCTCTTCCCATTTGTTGCCTGTGAACTATGTTGTTCTCATAAAACTGATCTTGCAACCTTCAAAGCAGTGCTAAAGAGTGCATGGAGCAGGCACCAGACTGGACATAGACACTTGAATATGTTTTTCTTTTCAAATTAAATTAGAAAATACTGATAAACTATGTCATTCTTTTCATTAAAATTTTCAATGGAACTATCCATAGGGATATTTGTCAACGGAAGGCAGTATAGTGGAGCAATGTTGAAAATATTAATGTTTGTGTTTTAGTATTATAATGATCTCGATTTCCAAACAGGTACACTCTCTGTGTACAGATTTTATTTGTAGGAGGAAATTTGTGAGAAATTTCAGAGAGCTGAAGTTTCTACAGATACATAGAGGACTTTTGTTAACCTAAGAGAGGACAATTTCAATCACAAAAACTTGGTAAGTGTTTTTGAATGAGGAGACACACAATTTCTTGATATTTCCTGTCTTGTAACTGTAGGCACATTAGAAACTAACATGACCTGTTGATATGTGTATGTCTTTAGAAAAATATGAAATATTTTAAACTTTGGAGGAATTTGTATGTTTCCATCAAAAATGTCTCATTATTTATGGAGTAACCCGTTTTCTAAGAGGTGACTTCACTTTCTGAGTGAATGGAATTTTAGCATAAGGATTCTTTTTATATTCACAACCATAGACCCAAGAAGATGATAGTTAACCCTAACACTGGAAGATTTTAGAAGCTAATTGTTTGGGAGAGGAAAGCACGTAGCCATCGAAGAACACTGTTTGGAATATAGTCCGCAGTCTTTGAGGAATAGTTCTGTTTCTGACGCCAAAGGATGGGTTGCTCTGAGGTTATCAGTGAAATAATTTCACGTATGTTGAGCGTCATTGATTGTGAATGAAATGAGAAAATGTAGAGTCACCTAGTAGAAGAGGTAAGGATGATTTTCCCAAAGTAAAGGAAGCTGGTTTAAACTGCTAATGAGCACAGTTAAAAAGAGGTCCGTGGCAAGGAAAGATGTAGAAGGTTCAAAACCTGACCCAGGCAGTGGTGTGGTTTCAAAGAGGAGAAGCATCTCTGACTTGTCAGGGGTGTTCTGAGTGGAAATGTACTTTCACAAACATATCAGGCAAAACTGTTACATGACTTTCTTCTCCAGAAATTTCTGAGGAGCTAGGCGCTGGATGCAGGGAAATCTGAAGATATGAAGTGGCTGAGATGAGTCCTGAGCAAATGGGTACAGGAAATAGCCACAAAATGCAGTGCTAGTTAGGATAGAGGGAAATGTGGAAAGGGGAACGCAGACTGGTAAGGACCAAAGCAATGGTCATCTCTGACTAAGACACTGGGTAACCAT
>JADRCD010191516.1:0-15199 GCA_019843815.1 Montemys delectorum | reverse complement strand
CAGGCCTTCAGACCACCTGCTCCCTGTGAGTTATTATCCCATCACCCACATAGAACTGGAGACAAGGGAATGAACAGAATGAGACAAGAAGCATTTATCAATCCTGATCTGCATTTGTAGTGTGCTAAAAACATTACAAAATGCTACGGTCCTTTCAACTCTTATTGTATGCATGAGATATTGCCTACTGCTTTTCTTCTGAGATGGTGTCATGCTTATTTTACTGAGAGAAGGCTCCCAGCACTTCTATTCACTTTACTTACTAACTTTCAGGGTCACACACACACACACACACACACACACACACACACACACACGCTAACTTTTTTTTCTTGCTCAGAAGGAATAAGCATTGCACACTAAGCTCTGGATAATAAATACACTGAGACCCTGAAAGCAAGACTGCACCCTAAAAACATACCTGGTCACCGTGTCGCCAAAGTCAACTCCTGCGAAAGCATCCAATTGTTAAAGAAGAACCATTCTTCTCTCTTTGCACAAGTGCATCAGCCCTGTTACTATTGTTTAGTAAGAGCAATATCAAAGTGTAAGACTGTGATGGGTAAACATCGAAGACCAACAATCAATTAGCTTTGGTTTACAAATTAGTTCTCCTCCAGGTTTACCTTTTAAACAAATTGGTGCCTTAGGAAATACCCTGAAAGTTTCGAGCTCAACCGTTTTTTCTTTGTATAAACAGGCATTTGGCACTTTTATTAGCAAAACCTTTAGAGAAAACACACTTCAGCTTTGAGGAATTAAGAGCGTAACTTGAGGCCATGGGCTCTCAAGACAATTCCGCAAAGAGCCAGGCTTTGGGAATTGTAACTTCTGTCTTGAAATAACAGATCTGGAAGCTGAGAACGAGTTCTTTTATTGCTTTTTGCTGGATTTCTTATCACTGAAATTCCTTGTAAAGCTGTTTGTTTATAATAACATCAACTTGCATCAGCTGTTCTAAGGGGAAATAAGGAAGCAGAAAATTGCATATCTTTGGGGAGTGATAGATATTGGAGAAAGAAAAGCTTAAGAAGGAAGAAAAACATCAGCAGAAAAGTGACAGAGCCAGCCAAGGAGTCATGCCATCTTGCTGAAGTTTTCTGCTCAGGAGACCGCTTAGGCTCCACATTTACATTAGAAGTTGTATGCGCTGGAGATAATGAATTCTGGGAGGCACATGCTTTATTAAGTTCTGCTTTTCAGCTTTAAAAATGTTTAAATATTATTATTCTTTATTTATTCTAAAACACCCCTAAGCACCTAATATGTGACAGGTATTGAGCAATTTACAGCCAAGATTTATGCTAAACTTTAAATGGAACTCATTGCTTTGGTTTTTCATAGCTGCAGACTACAGTATAACTTAGCAGATGCACTGTATACTTCCTTCTCATTATTAACACCTGGTTGAAGACTGGAGCTGGCCCACTGGTTAAAAGCACGTCTAGACCCAGGACAGATTCTCAGCATCTACATGATGGCTCACAATCACCTGTAACTCCAATTCCCAGCAATCCAATGCCCTCTTCTGGCCACTGGCACCAAGCACACTCACAGTGTGTGCCAAGGGCCAGCCTTGGCTTGGTTAGGGGGATCCTGAGGGAGGAATGTTTGGGAGTGGTGGAAGACAAAACTCCAAGTCAGTGGTGGGTGTAAGCTGACAGCTCTGTATTCTGCTCAAGGCAGCTCTCTGCTCTAGACAGCTCTCTCTTGCTAGGAAAAACTCTAAACACACTCTGGATAGTTCATTGGTTTTCTGACCCATCAGAAAAGCTGCTAAAAAAAATTCTTGGATTTTCTGACCAAAGTCAGAAAACCTTCTAGGAAAATTCTAAAAGAGCTATCTTAGCTCTCTAATTAGCTTTTTCATTTTCCAAACAAAGTCAGAAAATCTGCCAGACAAATTCCAAACAGGAACTACAATAACTCTCCAGACAGCTCATCTCTTATAGACCAAAGCCCAGTCTTTGATTTACATATCAATTCTGTCATTTGCCCTAGGTGCACTTTTGATTATCCCATGAATCAGTATTTTATGACCTTAGCCACTTGATTCTTAAAAAAAAGACAGCAAATGCTTTCTTTTTAACATAGCAAATGAATTCAGAGATCTCTGTGCCTTTGTAAGCATAAACAATAAACTAGCTGAGTGGGATCCTGTGCTAAGATCACCACTCCCACCATTCCTGGAACTAAAGTTGCTTTGTTCAGGCTGACCTTGAACTCAGAAATCTGACTGCTTTTGTAAGCATAAACACTAAGTTTAGCTTGGTGGGATCTTGGCCTGAGGTCGCCATTCCCTAAGCCTCTTGATCTCCTTCCATAATAACTGGAGCTGGCTCACTAGTGCAGCTACCTCTGTTCTTTTAGGTCCATGAAGGCCTCATAAATTCATATTGCATCCTTATATTTTGCATAGGCGAGAAATTATATACTCTCAAACCGATGTTTTCAGAGTTCTTTGCCATAGCCTTAAGTGCTGACTTGAAAGTCTCAGTGTCAGCCGGGCAGTGGTGGTGCACGCCTTTAATCCCAGCACTTGGAAGGCAGAGGCAGGCGGATTTCTGAGTTCAAGGCCAGCCTGGTCTACAGAGTGAGTTCCAGGACAGCCACGGCTACACAGAGAAACCCTATCTCAAAAAACAAAAACAGAAAGTCTCAGTGTCATAGAGACATTTCCTGGGATCATCCTGTTCTTAATTATCATGGAGTCATTAATCTTGGCAGAGAGGACATTCTCCTGATGGAGGAATACATGTGTGTGTGTGTGTGTGTGTGTGTGTGTGTAATGTAAATACTGTATAGTATACATATTTATATATGTATATAAAATAAAATATGTGCATTATTTTACTATACAAACAAGCCTTACACTTTGCAACCATCAACACTCATGGAGGCCCACTCCCTGCTGGCTCTGCTCCAGCAGGAACCTTGCGATGCCTCCCTTCCACAGCCAAGCAGGACTCAGCAAGTGTGTATACATACATTCAGGCAAAACACTCATACACAATAAAATAAAATAATGAAATAGAAAAATCTTGGTTTGAAATCATATAGATTAGGATATAAAGCTAATTGTAATAATAAATTGAATCTTCTATGCATCCTAAATACAATAGTGTTTTTTTTAACTAGATGCATTCAGATTTTCTTAACAAGAAAAAAAATTAACTGATTACATAAGTCTAAATTAATAGAAATGGAATTTGTAATATGTCATACAATAAAAAGAAAACAAAGATTTTATTGTAATAACAATGCAAATTTATACTGGAATTTCTGGGCTTCATAAAGAAATATCTATATTTTGGTTTTGTGAATATGTTTAAATGTGTTTTAAGTATGTACTTTATTACTTTTTAAAGTGTCCAGGCATGTAGGAGAGGCTGGAGGTACAGAGTATATGTTTAGTGAGAAGATCAACAACATGCCAAATGGTAACAGAAAATACATAGATGCCCAGATAGATGTGATGATGGGTGCATGGTAGAATTGTCTAATAATGCAGATGATGTAAGATCAACTCCCTTTTTTTTATTCAGTCGTTGAAAGCTTTGGAAAGAGTTGACCACAAATAAAGAAAGTTCTTTATCATAAAGGTTAGAAACAAATGGAAGAAATACGAGTTATAGACACGCCAGTGTAATTGAAGTTTTAATGAGGTCCAAATGCAGGTCATTAAACTTAATCAAGCTTATTAATTGATCCTCGATATTATGAGTGAACAACCTCCTGTCCAAGTAGGGACTCGTTATTTGTCTTTATCTTTCTATCACTCATTCAGCCAATTCATTAACGACTGTTTCTCTCTCAGTGCCTCAACGAGTTTCATTGTTTGGTTTCTTGTGCATGTTGGCTCATAGTCTCTTTCACAATTTTCATTGGTTTCTAAATGCTCTTCAAGTACCAGTTATGATCAGCCCATATGCAAGTAGCTAGTGCGTTCATATGAATGCCTTTGAATAAGTGAAAGAGGGGGAATAAGATGGGACAGGGTGATAGGGTAGAAGAAAGGGGTGTAGTGGGGGAGGCAGAAGAATTCACCAGGTACCTGTGCTCCCTCAAAGAACCAGCAGGTGGTAGCAACACTTCGTGCGAAGGCTGCAGCCCTGCTCCGCGGGACCTAAACAATAAGACACCCCCCCCCCCCCCCCCCCCCCCCGTTTAGAAATGGTTAAGGGTGGGTAGAAACGTTTCTCCTTAGTAACAAGCTGGCTCCGTTCCGCCCCTGCCTCCAGGTACCGATGGAGTGGACCTTCCACGGCCTCTCATCACTGTGGGGAGGTACTCTGCGGAGCGCGCTCCAGGGAGGTGGCACCCAGAGGTGCAGCGACTTGTCCAAGCCAGGTCTGCGCCAGGCAGACATCAGACTTCCCGGACTCCGCCCCAGGCTTCCCTGCCTTTGAGGCGGTTGAAGGTTCAATTCAGAGGCCCCATCGCTGACCCAGATTCAGGCACAGAAACAGATACAAGTCTGAAGCTAGCACAGGGACGTTTTCCTTCCCAGACGCCTGCACTGTCTATAGCTCTTCTGCCCTCCCGTGCTCCCAAGATTTGTTTCTCCCTCCACCTCCTCTTTTTTTTTTTTTTTTCTTTTTCTTTTTTCTGCTCACGCCCACCTCAGTTCAACCCGGAGTAGAAGCCCCATTGGTTTAGTTCCTAGAGTTAAAGAAGAGGGAGGGAGGAGCCAGAGGCGCAGCGCCTGGGCTTCAGCCTGGCTATCAGCTGCCAGCCAGTAGCGCTTTGCTCCGCTGATGCTCGGGCGCGAGCTACAGGGTTTTAAACACGCCTCGCAGCGGCGCCCACTGGCCGCCTCCTCCTGGACCCTAACTGGTGCGGTCCTCCTGCCCACATCCCCTCCGCTCGCCGGGACCCCCCGGGAGGAAGCCGACCCTCCTCGGCACACGGGCGGGCCCAGGGCGCGCCCAGCGTCTCCACTGCACGCCCCGCTGGGGATCGGGCGCCGCGCGCTCAGGTCCTAGGCCCAGAGGGCGGGCTCCGCTCCCGGAAGAAGAGAGCGAGAGCGGCTGAAGGGGCCGGAGAGGGGCGGGCCAGGCTGGGAGGGACGAGAGGGGGCGGGCCCGGCTGCGTTCGCCCGGCCAGCGCTTCGGAGCAGCGGGCGTCCGAACCCGAGACCAGAGCTCAGCGACTCCGATCGTGACACCGGCCCCCGCACGATTCCCCAGGGCCCCGCCTAGGGAGCAGTCCCTGCTTGCAGCCTCGGGTCCTCTCCCAGAATCCCAGAGACTCCAAGCTGCGAGCAGACGCGGGCCGCTGGGAAGCGAGGTCCCCAGACCAGAGAGGACACGCGCGACGCTAGGAAAGATCTGCGAGGTGCAGATCCACCGCGGGGGCCCCCGGGGGGCGCAGACCTGCAGAGCTGGAGGCCGGCGGGAAGGTGAGCCCGAGATTTGGGAGGTCGGAGGATACTGTGTCTGAAGAGTAAGGGATTAAGGTTTGCAAAGTAGAGAATCTCTCTAGCCTGGGCCTATGCACACCCGGGGTGGGGGGGCGTCTCCTAGGGAGGAGTACTGGGGGATATACCTCTCCAAGGCGAGAGTAGGTTCCTGAGAGACTGCCCCTTCTCTAGCCCCTTCATCCATGCCCTTTATTCTGTATGTTCTGGGTGTTAAAATTCTTCCAGCACGTTTTACAGTGACCCTCCTGTGCCTGTGGCTTGGGGTGTGTGTGTAGGGGGGGGGGGGGATAACCTCACAAAGGTCAGGCTCCCAGCATTCAGAAAAGGTTTGTCCATGCCTCTGACTCTTGTGGAATCTCTCCAATCCCCTTGCTGCTGGGTGGAGTTGGCAGGGGGGCAATCGACATCTACAGCCCCTTGAAGCCTGGAAATAGAGGCTTGGATCTTGAACCCCAACCATTAGCACGCCCCCTCCAGTTGCAAACAAAGTCTCTTGCTTGCTCCTGCCCCAGCTCCACCCCCTCTATGCATCTGGGTGCTTGGCCCAGCCTGCCTCTGCCCCTGCCCACTGATCTTGGCCGTCTGGCACCCTCTCTCCTCCCATCCCTGGGGGAGCTGGCAGGGGACCAGCATAGCTGATGTTGTAATGTCCCTGGCAGTGCCCATGTAGAAGTGCTGCCCAGCCTGTTCCCAATCAGTTAACCCAGGCCCTCCACCCGTCAGGGGAACTTGACTCAGGTGGCTCTGGGAGGGAAGGTGATGCTTCTCAACGGAGAGGCCAGTGGGAGTGAATGGTAGGGCTGTTGAGCATCCTTGGAGGCTGAGCCAGTAGTAGGACATTTAGGGACTGAATCTTGCTCATAGCAGCTATGGACCCTTGAAAACTTCCAGCCTTTTGTCTTGAAGGAAGATTGCCATGAGTGCCCACCTGCCCCTGTGGCCTACCTACCTCCCTAGTGACATATGGACGAATCTTCTCCAGTCTATTGGCCCATTCGTCGTACAGGCAGATGATTGGTAAAGACCAGGGAGTTACCAGCATGCTGGGAATAACAGGCCATGATGGCTGAGCATGGGAAAGGCAGGGCCATCCTCTGGGACAGTGTTTTCCCCAGTCGGTGATATCTTCACCAACTCATGAACCTGCCCATATGGTTTCCTATCATTCTTCCATGCCTCACTGCAGGTAGGAGGACTATGGTAACACCTGAAGATGTAAGAAGCTTTGGTTCTCCTTCCTCTACCCAATGCTCACCCAGTGCTTCAGCAGAAGCCTCTTACTAGAGAGCAGCTCACAGCCAGTGAGGATGGAGCAGGGCCCATAACAAGGACAGCATTCCGTTAGGCCCCTGAAACTCATTCCTCTGTTCTTTGCTACTGTCTCCTGAATCTCATGCACATTTCCTTATGCTCAACCAGCCATTTGCAGACACAGGGGCTACTCCAGGCCCCCCAGGGCTTTCTCTCGTCACCTTTCAGGATTCATTGCTCCCATATATTTGCCCCTAAACCCTCCCTTATACTCTTTTCCAGCACTAGTATGACCCCAGTCTGTGACCAGCCAAAGTGATTCATTTTCCATGGCTGTCTGGCTAGACCTAGACATTGCTTGCATCTTAAATGCCTCTCCTGTCTGCAAAGACCGGGAGTAGGAGGTACAAATGCTTGAGCCAGCATGCTTCTGGGGTACATTCTTGGAGGCTAGAGCTCTCCAGGGACCTAGAGCTGTCCTCGGGTAGGTAATCTACAAATTGGCCCCTCCAATTCGGTCAGCAGAAGAACAAGAGTCAGATGATAGCTACCTCCTCCCTGTCTGTCCTGAAGGCTGCCTTGAAGCCTCATGGGATCCTTTTCAAGGCACAAGGCCAGAGCACGGAGAGAGCTCACCAGAGAATCTCCAGGGTGCAGATTAAAGGGTAGAGACTGCAGCAGTCAGCTGAACAAGGATTATATTGGAATTTCCTGGGTGTTCAACAGCTGCAGAACAGGACAGAGGACCAGCCTATAGTACTGACCCCTCCCACACTGACCCTGAAACTAACAGGTGTGAAAACCAGCTCAGCAACCACAAATGACCTAAAGCCACTGACTGGTCCCTTGCTTTGAGGACGCTCCCCATCCTTGCTGGACAGCAGCTAACCATACCTCATGAAAATCTCTCTCCCAAGCCTCCGTCTGTTGCCAGAGAGGCCCCTCCCAACACCAGTTGGGTATCCAGTTCCCTCTGTTCCCCCTCTTCCCCATTGTAGACGTAGACTTTAGCCCAGCATGGAGACAGAGGAGCATGCTGACAACTTAAACTTCTTGGGAGAAAAGCTTACAGAACACCCAAGTACAAAAGCCACTTCGCCTTTGTTGCTGACATCCTTTAGCTCCATCACTCCCAGTTTTGCCCCTTGAATTCTTTTCGTTAAAAATTCCTAGTTGTTCCCAAAACTAACGGGGAAAAGGGAAAAAGAGGTTAACTATACAAACGTAAGCTCTACGTGTGCAGTTTCAAAAGTATCCTTTCATATATCCTTGCTTTGTTTAGACTTTAATTTTGAAAATAAGGCATGCTTATTATAATAAGAACAAGACAGTTGAGGAACGTGTAGAGTTAACTGCCCTCACCATGCATCCTCCACCAGCACCCTCCGACAGTAACCAGTTTTAATGATCCAATATATTTCTCTCATACCTTGCTTTCAGCTGATTTGGCTCACATCTTTTTTTTTTTAATTTAATTTTTTAATTCAAATAATCTGGGTCTGTTCATGAAGCTATCACATTTAGCATTTCATTTAAGCACAGTTACTCTCTAAAGCTCTTGAAGATTTGCTGATTTAATTTCTTTCAAATCTTTTATTCTCATAGAAAACAAAATTCACAGTGTATATCTGATGAGCTAAAATGTTACACATCTCTGGTTTTTGGTAGTTTCTAAAACCAGACGCAGTCTCGATGCCTAAGACCCTGCCTTATTATTTTATTTTATTTATTTTATTTTATAAAGCAAATGTATTAGGCTTCTGATCTAGTGTCTCCATCACACATACACACAACAAGATAAGGCAGAAAATGATAGCTCAAGAAAAGGAGTTGAGGAAAAGATGCAAAATCATAGCATGTGATTTTATCTCGTGAAACTGCCCTGTTGATTATTTTCTGAGCTACCACTTACATCCACATTTCTGACACATTGGGTATTTTATATTTTTACAGCTTCATCTACAACTGAAGTTGAATGTTTCTCTGATGAAGATCTACTATAGCCCTTGCTCAAGTCTAAGGACTTCCAAATCCTAGCCAGTTCCCTTCTTGAGCTGCAGCAGAAATGGGGATCTCAGACAAGCTAAGAGGGAGGGACTCACAGAGGCTCCTGGCTGATCCTTTCCTCTTTGGTGACAGGATGCTTAGCGGAGCCCAAGACATTCCTCCTGGACCAAATGAGGAGGATGTTGTGGCTACAAGCTGCAAAGCAACCTTTGAAAGTGAGGTGCTAAGCCCTGCCTTCTTAATATTCCAGGCATGAGGAGCACTCCTGTCTTGTCCCTTGTTGCTCTCCTTTTGGAACTTGCTTCAGAAGAATCTGCAGTGCTGTGACATAGTTGACAGCAATTACTTCGCATCTCAAGGTTCCTTTTTTTTTAAAAAAAAAAAAAAATTCTGGCAATGGAGATACACTGTGAATCTTTTAATATATAAATAGGAGACTTGGTTGGTTGGATTAGCAAGAATTGATCTAACTTCCTCCTCTGACTCAGCAACATTTCCCCCCCTGAATACACTTATTTTTAATCTTCAATATTCTGGGTCTGAATCTGAAAATTTATTTCAAACATCAAAATATACTGCTGAATATTTTAAGATCGTCCATTTTATTTTATTTTATTTTATTATTTTTTTTACTAAAATAACATACCCAAGTACTCAAATAACAATCCACAATGGGTGTCTACATTTTACTCTTCTGAGTTCCTTCCTGATGACAGGACCTGTGCAGCTTTAACCTATTTCATCATTGCTTTTGTTATTTTCTGGATCTTCTGGAGAGAGGCCAGCTTTGTGTAGTCATCTGGCTGCATGCTAAGGCTATACCAGTAGACCTTATCCAAGCAAATATTTTTGTCATTCATCATCTTCTAGAATGTTCCATATTGCATATCTGTTACCTTTTTTCTGCCTTGCTTTTCTTTTCCAAACAAAGTCCTATTAACTATGTTAATATGATATTTATTTCTTCTCCATGATTGTCCAGTTATACGTGGAAGAAGGCTCAGTCTTTACTGTATATAATCAGAACCCACTCATGTTCTGCATGAAAAGGACTATTTTGAGTAGTGTCTTCAGGGCACATAGTAAAGTAGCCTTCACTGTTTAAAAGCCTGCCTCTGGCACCTTCTGTTCTTGATAACAATGTACCTAAAGACTGTGGCTCTGGATCAGACCTAGGTGGGTTGTTTTGACATTAAGGCCCTGGGATTGGGGGTGGGGGTGGTTACACCTCCTCCAGCATATATTACTTTGTAGTATTTATGGAACGACTATTGATGCTGGAGCCAGTATTACAGAGCTTCAGACAGCTACGTAAGCTCTGAAGTTTTTCTCTGAGCATTTACTTGATCTGTGAATGATCCGTGCACCATTCAGAGCAGCGTTTTCAGAGAATCTATGCTTCCTACCAGCTTTTTTCTACATGAAACTGCTTAGTACTTGCCTCTCTATACAGGCCGTGAGTTGTCTGTTTCACAGACAGGACATTAGTGGTGACGAGGGAAGAATTCACTGGCTACTTGATTGCTACTCATCCGCCCTCAGGTGTTTTCAAAAGGTGTCCCTCTAGGATGGCTTCATGGGGTGACACTAAAAGCTTCATATTATCACACACATAACACTTTTTCCAGAAAAGAAAATCAGTTGAGCAGGCATAATGATGCTTCTGTTGACCAAGTACAGTTTAAGTTTAACTTCAACTTCACTATCATTTTTTTTTTTCTATCATTGGGGACAACCAGGCCATCAATAGCCTGAGTGAGGACACCTTTCCAGTAGGCTTCTGGTTTTGCTTTTTGTTTTGCTTGTTTGCTTCTCTCTTAAGTTTTCTCAGTATTGTGAGCAACGTGCCTATCATTATTCTCCTCAACAGAAATAAATGAACCCTGCTAATCTTTTCCATGTGCCACATGAACTTTTGAGGCCAAGTTACAGAGAAAGGCAAGAGCACCACCAATAGTGGATGTGGGCTTTACTGTGGCCCTGGAAGCATCCATTTATTCCTTTTGGGCATAAAACTGTGTTTACTAAGGGTTATGAACGTTTCCTGTAGAGGATGGCTCTATAAGTCACTCAGACAACAGAAGCACTATTTTGATTCATTTTACTAGGCAGGTGTTAGCTATAGCTTTAGAAAGGAATCTTAGTTCATTATTAAGTCCAAGAGATAATTAATAGTTGTGAAAGATTATTTTACTATAAAAATTAAGAAGACAATGAAAATATCTCCCCAGCCTCTGTCATTCCCTTTCTTTCCAAATTTCATGTATCATTCCATAATTTCCCTTTACATGCGTATGTATTTGCTGTTGAATGCAGTGCCACACATGCTAGACAAATACTCTACCAGGAGCTGAATTACCCAGCTCGATAGCTATTCCTTTTAAGTTAACAAGTAAGAGCTTACTTAATACCATTCTGCACATCTTGCTTTCACTTAGAAAGCATTTTCATGTCCTTACATAAACAGCTCATATTGCTGCATAGGATGTGCCATATTTTCTCAACCATCTTTCTAGTGATGTTCAGCTACTTTAAAGATTTTTTTTCCCCTTACAAACAATTTACAGTGGCTAAGGACAAAGCTTGATAATAGAACTCGTCTAATCCCCTGCATTGCTCCACCCCCAGTATCGTAAATGTTGTTATTTAAGCAAATATCAAGTCCATGATACTCGAAGGACTTCTAGATGTCAAGTTACTAGATGTTGACAGTCGTTCTCCATATGCATATACAATATGAATTTAATGTCACAATATAGAGAAGGGACCCTTGCCGTATCTTGTCCAACACTGTGTTCTGAATCTCATAGGTTTAAATGATAAGGTAATTATTTCAACTTATAACAACAAAGGTCCATCAATTGGGCAATGTCAGCTAATAAGAAATACAAGTGTGTTCCTCACCATTCAGAGGATGTTCAGAGAGATCAGGGTACCAACATGGCTAGATTCTGGTGAGATTCATCTTCTTCGTTGCAGACTGTCCTCTATTCATTGTACCTTCACAGCATGGAAAGAAAGCTAGAGAGAGTGCTTTGGGGTCTCTTCTGAAATACTAATCCACTCATTTAAATCCTCTATGCAGAATTACCTCCCAAAGACTCCACCTCCTAAAACCATCGCACTGGGGAATAATATTGTAACATATGCATTCATAATGAAGGCATAAACACCCTTCTGTAACAAATGGCGTTTCACTGTTGTTGTTTCACTATGCCTTCCTGCACTTATGAGCAAATAAGAAGCATCTTTTCATGTATTTATGTTATCTGCCTAGTTTTCTATAGCTCCAAGAGAAAACATGCCCCTTGGGGAAGAGAACCTTTGTTCAGAATGAGTGTCAGACCTACATAGCTCTGTCTTTTCCTAAGAGAGCCTCATTTATCTTTCAGAGTCCCTATTCCTGTGCTCTTTTTACATCTGTTCTCCCACCTTCCTGCCCTTCATACCCCAAAGCCATTTTCCTTTGTCCCCTTGGCTTCACTGTCTCTGTGAAATGCCTAGAGTATTCAGGGTGCAATTGCTGGGTCCTAGTGAGAACCCATGTGTCCATAAGGATGAACTGCTTCATGCATACCTGCTTTTAATGAGAAGAAACTTCTCACTACCATACAGGTTGGTTGCTGGAGGAAAAGTGCAGAGTAAATGAAGAGAGCAAACTGGAATAACTCCTTCCAGACAAGAAGGGTAAGACTGAATGGGCACTTTGTTGTGCTTCCTCTCCAAGAGTGAGGGCCTTGAGACACAGTCACGTAAAGATGGGGGCTTGGCATATGACTCTATAGTAGTGGTTCTTAACCTTCCTAATGCTGTGACCTCTTAATGCATTTCTTCATATCGTGGTGACCTCAGCTATAAAATTATTTTCACTGTTTACTTCATAACTGCAATTTTGTTATGAATCATGATGTAAATAAATATCTGCTATGCAGGATATCAAATTTGCAACCCCTGTGAAAGGTTCTTTCAACCCCTAAAGGGGTCAGGACCTACAGATTGAGATCTGCTACTCCATAGGAAAGTGGAATTTGCATAACAGATCCCGATGAATCAACCCTTACTGACTTCTGCCCAAGGTTGGATCAGGGGCTGTTGGAGGGTTATAGAGCAGGTGCTATTGGGCCCCTATACAGTGTGTGAAAAGGACTTCTCATACAGTGTGTCTTTTCATCTTGTGTCCTCCCAAGGAAGCAAGACCGGCTGTAGACACCAGATCTTCTGAAAGCCATAGCCACGCCTCAGAACAGGGCAATGGTGGGAGTGCCGAAGAAGATACTGCATGGCTACTGAAGACACAGCTGGGTCAGGGAGCAGAGTGGTGGGCATGGTGTGCAGTCTGTGGCTCCTGGTTCTAGGGTCCTCGGTTCTAGCTCTGGAAGGTAAGGAGGGGAGGCAGGAAAGTCCCATCAGCCGGTGGAGTTGGGTGTTGGGGAGCGGGACAGGAAAAGGTCAAGGAGGGGAAGATGGGAGACATAACTGAAAAAGCAGAAAAGAGTGAAGATGTTAAGGAAGCAAAGCTATGGGGAGAGTGGTGAACTGAACTTGTATCAAGTATTTTAGACTCAGGATCCTCTCAAATACGGAGCTCCTGCAGGCAAATTAAATGGATCTAGGAGAGACGGTATTTGGTTTTCCATGGAATGGAGTGGGAGTAGCCTTGCCAGCTGGAGGCTTTGTACAATGTGTCCCATTATGTCGGAACAGAGGTGCTGCTGGATACCACAGGAGAGACCTCTGAGATTGGCTGGCTCACCTACCCACCAGGTGGGGTGAGTGCAACCCCTCATTCTGAACCTGTCCTCTGGCCCACACTGTACTCCAGAAAGGGGAACTGAGGGAGGAAGTCCTGGATAAAAGGTGGGAGATAAGACTCCATCCATTGCAGGGAACAGAAATTCAGTGTATCCTCTCTGTGCTTTGCTTGCCATGAATGCTAAATCTCAGTGTAACAGATACAGCCCCACAAGGACCCACTGTCACCTCCCTCTGCAAACTCTGAGCAGTTATTGTTTTTCCTGGTCCCCTTGCAGTGGGATGAGGTGAGCGTTCTAGATGACCAGCGCCGTCTGACTCGGACCTTCGAAGCATGCCATGTTGCAGGGCTCCCTCCTGGTTCTGGCCAGGACAATTGGCTGCAGACACACTTTGTGGAGCGGCGAGGAGCCCAGAGGGCACACATCCGCCTTCACTTCTCTGTACGAGCCTGTTCCAGCCTGGGTGTGAGTGGGGGTACCTGCCGAGAGACCTTCACCCTTTACTACCGGCAAGCTGATGAACCAGATAGCCCCGACAGTATTTCAGCCTGGCACCTCAAACGCTGGACCAAAGTGGACACAATTGCAGCAGATGAGAGCTTCCCTGCCTCCTCTTCCTCTTCCTCATGGGCTGTGGGACCCCACAGGACGGGTCAGCGGGTGGGACTGCAGCTGAATGTCAAAGAGCGCAGCTTTGGTCCTCTCACTCAGCGTGGCTTCTATGTGGCCTTCCAGGACACAGGGGCCTGCCTGGCCCTTGTGGCAGTCAAGCTCTTCTCCTACACCTGTCCCTCCGTCCTGCGTGCCTTTGCCTCTTTTCCTGAGACGCAGGCTAGTGGAGCCGGAGGGGCCTCCTTAGTGGCAGCTGTGGGCACCTGTGTAGCTCATGCGGAACCAGAGGAGGATGGCGTAGGAGGCCAGGCAGGGGGCAGCCCCCCAAGGTTACACTGTAATGGGGAAGGCAGGTGGATGGTAGCTGTGGGAGGCTGCCGCTGCCAGCCTGGACACCAGCCTGCTCGTGGAGACAAGCTCTGCCAAGGTGAGATGCTTTCCCATAGGCACTTGGCCTTGATTTCTCTCCTGAACACTCCAAATCTGGCTTTGTCTACAAAATATCTGAAATAAGCCACCCCGGGAATAGGTCTCCTTTTCCTCAATTTTACTTTCTATAGCACACAGATGTGCTCATTTTACTTTTCTGAAATTTCTCTAGTTTTCCATATTTTGAGACCATGGGCCCAAGAAGTGACAGAGAGCCAAAGTTTCTCCATTCTTGGGCTATTTTATGTGGGCTCCTCTGTGCTCCTAATATAGCTGACTTGGATGGGGGGGGGGGGGGGGGATTCATTGTAAGCTGGTGGCTGTGAGGCAGATAGGCAAGAGTAGCAGATAAGCTAGCAAGACTACAGAGCATTTATGTATCCTGGCCAGTAACACCTACTCTTGGGCTTGCCCTGCCCCTAGCCTCCAACACACCCAACTATTCATAAGTGGAAATGAGTTCTATCCCCTGACTGACTAAGTAGATCTGTGCAGCACCAAACAGGAGGTGAGACTGGGTCTCAGGACAAAGAACCCTCTCTGGGGAACAAAGGACACCTTATACAGAGGACTAGAAACTCAGGGTGAGTGGATGAAGTCAACAGGACAACTTGTTCTCCCCTTTGCCTCTTTAGCCTGCCCTGAGGGGTCTTATAAGGCCCTGGCTGGGAATGTCCCCTGCTCTCCATGTCCAGCCCGCAGCCACTCCCCTGACCTTGCAGCC
>JADRCD010191499.1:0-16888 GCA_019843815.1 Montemys delectorum | reverse complement strand
GTCCCTGCTCTAGCTACCTGACCATTTTTTCCTCCTACATTCATCACTTTGAGCTTAAGTATAGTTCATAGGAATGGCATTTATAATAACAACAGTGGAAATGACAATAACCATACTAGGTGTATTAGGGCTCATTGGAGACAAAGATGAAGTGTGTGTGAGGGTATGTGTGTGGGGGAGGAGTGTGGGTAGGTAGGACTCGAAGACAAGTGGACACCAAAATTACTTTGGTAATTCCTTCTAAGTGGTTAGCTTACGTGATTCTAGAGGTCAGCATGTTGAAAATCTGCAATTGATAGCCTAAGACTTTTCAGAGTGCAGACTCAGGAAAGAGCCAAGGCTGCAGTTGGAGCTCTACATCCATCTGCTACGAACAAAAGCCCTTCTGTTGTCGAAATCAGCCTTTTGGTCCTATGCTGGCCTGGTTAGATGAGGACCACAAACAACTATAGAAAGTGGCCTGCTTACTTAAGCACCGTTCACTTAAAAGTTAACCCTATCCTAAGTCACCTTCACAGAAATATCCTGACAAATACTTAACAGAACATCTGGGTACCACACAATATAAAACAGTAATCCATCACCCTGGATCTTAGTAGCGTGTCATGCCCCAGAGGGCTTTCTAAGACTGAGCTAAGTGTCTTATATGAAAAGACCTTCAAGGGATCGCTGAAAAGACCTTCAAGGGATCGCTAAAAAGACTTTGAAGTCTTCAATCCCTGAGAGGTGCTTAAAAGGAAGATTTTACCAGAGGGGTTGTTCAGCAGAGTCTAATGCTTTGGGGCTCAGTAAGTGCTTGTTCTTCCTAGCAGTGGCTAATTTCCCTTCAGGAGAGCACAGCAGTTTGCACAAGTGTCATAATGCCTTTTGTTTTAATTCTAGGACTCCAAGAAGTTGCCTGCATCTTTATTGCTCGAGGTGTCATTATTTGGCAACTGCACCTTAACTGGTTTCTGTGGGTGTCCTAAGCCTTAGATGATAGAGCAAGTGTCATGATCCTGCATATGACAAGTGCTAATGCCAAGCAGGTCAGGAGCAGAAAGGGAAGGACACTATGCGGGTCCTTTACTGAGCAGTGTCCTGGGAAAAGAAGAGGAATGTTTCTTTCCTGTTCAAAACAATCAATTCTGTGGCAATACAAACAGGACATCATTCAGTCTTTCTATTATTAGTTTGCATTCACTACAGACAAGGAGTTCATCCCTTATTTACCACACCCAGAACTACCTACTTCCACGCCTCTGCTCCATTAATGGTATGCCTCTGCTGTTCAAGATGTAATGCAACTATGGCTCACTCATTCTGACCATTATCCCAGAAAGAAGCTACTGTTGTCCTTTGCAGGGATATGCAATGATGCGAAAAGGCATATATTTGAATCCCAACTGAAGTACCAGGCTCCTGTGTTCCATAGAAAGATATTAAACTCGGACGGACACATAGTTAGACATGTGAGTAAATACAGTTTAGGAAGCAAGGGAACACCCTCCTGAGAATGGGAGCAGGCTAAGAGAAAGGCCCCAAAAGGGTTGGTTGAAGAGACAAAGGACCCTTTATAGGTCATTTACATGGCCTTCACCTCTCTTTTGTTTGTATAACTTGGACTTCTCTTAAGCACACTCAGTTCTTACCAGATTCAGGTAAGGATGGGCTTCCAGCCTTTCTCTGCCTGATGGCTTCCTTTGCTTTTCTTGGAGTGGCTTTCTCCAGTCTCTATTCTGCAGTCACAGGAAACGTGGGAAGAGTGAGTACTTTGCCCAAGGTAACACAGCTGAGTTGAGGACTCAGGTTTATATAATGGGCTGAGGTTTATATAATGTGGTCTTGGTCTCACAGCACGTGGTGTTTCCTATCTCACAGTGGGCATCCAGTGATGGGTACACACCAGGTGCAACAGGGGGAGCCGCATCTGCAGATTTCCGATTTGTTTTATCTTGGAACTGTTAGTGAGAGAGACCTGGAAAGCTCTTCACTCTGAAAATATAAAAGGAAGAAAAATTCCTGAAACCTAATTAGTGTACCCGACACCATGAAGTGGCACTGCCTATACTGGAATATGGGATGTCATGTACTCAGCCTATGGCCTATGTGTTGGTCTACTGGTATTGAGTAACCACCTGCAGTGTAGCAGGATCTATATATACAGAGCTTAGTCTACACAAAAACTGTCCTTTAGTCTACACAAAAATTGTGGGAGGCTGAGATGATTATTCCCATTCTATAGATGAAGAAACTGAGACTCTAAGAAGCTACATCTACTAGTAGTCTCAGAAAAACTGAAGATTCAACTTGACCTTGCCCGACCCCTCAAACTTTTCAGATTCTATGTCTAAGTAGAATAGCTATGAGGTCTTAGACTACTGTCAAATAAGCAAGAGAATTATATGGACTTTGTGTCTCTTGTCTGGGACCCAATCAATCTGGGACACACCTAGGCATCAAGCAAGCAGCATGCTCTGCTACTATGCTCACAGCTAAGTTTTCCATCCTGGTGTAAAATTCTAGAACCTTTTAAAATATAAAATTAAATGCCAGAGTTTTGTTTGTTTTTGGTTTGGGGTTGTTTGTTTGTTTGTTTTTATAATTACTAAAAGAGCTACTGAAGGGTTTCCGTTGGGCAGCATAACTGTCTCTCCACATAGTACATCTGCTCATTACCCTATATTTCCCAGGTTCTGTCTGTCCTACAAATGCATAACAGCTTTAACACCAGTTTGCCACTGGAACTCTAAATAAATCAGGAAGCAAATATTTAGCCTGAGGCTACAAAATGGTAGATACCAGTTCTTTCACAAATATAGACTCTTTGAACACTACACAGGCTCTGTGAAGTAGATGCTACGCCCAGCTAGATCTGGGCAGGGATGAATCATTCAAACCCAAACTTTAGGTCCTATAATAGGCTAGCTAGACCCCCTCATGTGAACAATAACAATAACCTGTTTCACTCCCTCTCTCAGAGCTCAGTACTTTCTGATAGCTTCCAGGACATCTCCCATCCTCAAGCACACATTCCCCTCCACTGTATTATGTATATACCCCAAGTGACCTGCCTCTCCATTTTCTTCCAGGTATCATCTCTCTTTTCCTACTTAACATGTTTTAGCTACTACTTAATCAAACTCTATAAGTGCACTAACAGATAAATCTGGTGGCTAGATCATGGAAAACGCTCCATAGTTTCCTGGTCAGACTTGAGTTGCAGAAATAACCCACGTTATAGACATTTGGAGAGCTTCCTACCAGCTACAGACCATTTGTCCTGCAGTGACCTGCTTAGTTGCCTCGTGGATGGGACTAAAGATAATGGGTCAGTCAGACTAGATCACTGGCCAAATGGAGATCAACTGGGAGAAATTCTACCACACTGTGTATAAGAATGAGTTCACCTATTAGAATAGGTTTCAAAGAAGCATAAAGGGGAGGGTCTCCTGAGCACAGGGGGAATCTGGGAGTTTCACATGGGTGGTGGTCTTTCAGCAGAGGCATCCTAGATCAGACTTAAGACTTTCAACATCTTCTCTGGAAGCAGCTGGTGATGCTTCTGGCAATCATATTGATGTCCATGATCCTTATTGCCACTGAGGACCTTGTTGATGTCCACATCCCAAGGTGCAATGAGTCCCGACACTGGAAACTGTATACAAGTCAATGATAGGTGCTGCTATTGGCAAGAAAGCTTTTGTTTGTTTTGTTTTGTTTTGTTGGTGGTGGTTTTTGTTTTGTTGTTGTTTTGTTCTGTTTTGGTTTTTTTTTTTTTTTTGCAGTGGTATAGATGACTGCAGACTCATAACTGAGAATAATAGACATTGAAGGCTTCTGTGACAACCTCTTCTCCCAACACACACACACACACACACACACGAACACACACACACACACACACATACACACACACACACGAGAGAGAGAGAGAGAGAGAGAGAGAGAGAGAGAGAGAGAGACCAGAGAAGAAACTGTTAAAGAGAATTGTGATAAATTGTGATAAGGATGCTGAATTGTAGCTCTTCTAAGTTGATGTCTTGGTGGGGAGGGGTTATTAACTTTTCTTTAAGGGGCTGGCCACTTGGAGTTTGGCTGTGTTCCAGTGAGTATATGGGCAACACAAATGGATTTGTTTTCTTTTGGGAGGAGGCAGGGGTCAGAGGAAGAGAAGCACAGGGTGCAAGGATAGGCCTGAAAGAAATGAGAAGCAAGTGTGGTCAAGGTGTACTACATGAAATTGCCAAATAATTAATAAAAATACTATGTTGGGAAAAATATTTTCAAATAATCATGTGATTCACCTGAGTCTCTTCAAGGATTAAAACTCTAGACAGATGCTGAGCACATGCTTGTTTCTGAGACTGAACACTCAGATCTCTGTAGCCCTTCCTGGTTACCAAAACTGGCTTGCCCCTGATCTGGAACACAGTCCATTTTACATAGAAGCCCAAGCTCCTCCTCCTTCTCATATTGACCAATCTGATAAAGAAGCCAATAACGCCCCTTAGCCTCTCCTGGGGTCCACAGGTGTTCTTTTAGTTCTGCATGTGGATCTGTTTACTCTCTGATAATCTCCAGGCCCAGGACTTGGCCACTGTCTTAGTTAAGGATTTTTATTGATATGAAGAAACACAATGACCACAGCAACTCTTATAAATGGAAACATTTAATTGGAGGCTGGCTTACAGTTCAGAGAATTAGTCCATTATCGTCACGGTGGGAAGCATGGGAGTATGCATGCAGACATGGTACTCGGGAAAAGCTGAGAGTTCTACATCTGGATCTGTAGGCTGCAGGAAGAGACCTTGAGCCACTGGCCTGGCTTGAGCATCTGAAACCTTAGGATCCTCCAACCCCCAAGTGACATACTTTCTCCAACAAGGCCACACCTTCAGTAATACCACACTCCCTGTAAATCTGTGGAGGCCATTTTCATTCAGACCACCACAGCCACCTACTTTCTGATTTTGTAAATAAATGATTAAATGAGCAGGTTGTGATCTAAATTTTACCTAGTAAAAGAACATCTGTGTACATCTTTGCTATACACATCCCAAATGATCCTTTGTTACTATTTGGGGGTTTTGTTTGTTTGTTTTGTTTTTGTTTAAATATTAGCTCTGTATCCTAGCCTAGACTTGAATTCATTGATTTAGCTTCCCAAGCGCAGGCATTATAGACATAGACCACCACATCTAGATCCAAATCCATGACATTGCATTGCCTGATTTAAACCCTTTGATCCTCAGAATCTTTGTGTGCAAATGAGATGAAACTAGCAACTCTAATGGATGGGAAGTTTCAATAGGCAGTGGATATGAAACAAAGTGGATGTGAAATGTTGCATGGTGTCTTCCACATTGCCTGAAACCCCAGAACAAATTTCTCTTGGTGCCTGGATGTTGGCTGTGGTTTATAATTCTTTGGCCGAAGTAGAGAAAAGAGGAGCCCAAGGGAGTCACTTGGGTTGTGAGAGCCAGAGAGAGGTGAGGGCTTTCCAAAGCCACTTGGGCACTCTGCAACTGCTGGTAAACTCAGGCCATGTTGCTGTCCTTCTCCTCTCCTTCCCTGGTATGAACACTTTCATGAAATAAAGATCTCCAGTTCCTCTCTTGTTTTGTCTTTGACTTCTCCTCAGAGGTACTGATGGCCGTGAAACCATTTTGGTGACACAAATGGAGAAGGTTATGTGAACCAAGCAGGAAATTCAGAAGGCAGCTGCTTTGTAGATTTTGAATCCAACCAGGGTTTCTTTTAATGCAAATGGAAAAACCCAGGGAGGAAAATAAACGCAGAATGTGAGCATAGACTCTATCCAGGGCCACAGTCTGGCTCCAGGAAAGATCTTTTTACTTAAAATCTCTAAGCCAGAAAACTGTATATTGGGCCTCAGCAGGAGCTGAGAATTGTAATAAAGAGTAAACTCTCCTATTTTCTTTCAGTTTGTCTTCTCAGGGATCTGAGCGATGTTTCCCAAGCAGTGAACAAATCCAAGGGAAACAAGAGTGCTGAAAATGGGCTTTTATATGCAGACTCCAGGCAAACTCCCATCGTCTTGCAGAAAATGCTTTACAGAGGGAAGACCTGGGAAAGTTGCCAGCAGCACAAATGGCTAGAGCCTGGCAAGTCTGGGTGCTGGAGAAGTTTTCTATGAAAAAGTTATATTCAAGATACCCCAGGAAAGCACTGATGGTGTGACATCAAGTGAGGATCCAGCAAGTGTTATAACTTAAAGACTATTTAGCAAACATTCTGTGAACATTCTACACCAAGGGTGCGTTCAGGAGCCTCTTCCTCCTAGAATGCTTACAAAGATACTGTTTGTGAGTTCATTCAGAAGCTATTTATTTACTTAGCACCTGCTACTTTCAAGCAAGGAGTATGTTGTCAAGGATCCCTAAGAGAACAACACAGATATTATCTCTACCTTCAACACCTGTGGAGTCATGGAAGCGAAAAGACAGCCTAGCACATATAGTGAGCATTGCAAAAGGGGAAGGCAAGAGACAGAACTATCTACACAGCAGGGCAAAAATACATACATTTCCTGAAGGAAGGAGAATTAAATGACTTTGAAGAAGTACCCTGAAGGACATACAGGACTCTGTGGAGGCTAGCACAGCCTTGTGATAGCCTACTCAAGACTGTGATTAGGTGCCATTGAACTTTCTTAAGTCCATGAAGCACTTCCCTTGAAAGCAGTGGGCTTGCTTAGTCCTCCTCAAAAGTGGGAAGTACTGAGTTTGGATCTTCTGAACCAATCTAAAAAGCCAGGCACAGTGCCACGTAGCTGAAACTCCAAGCATGGGTAGGTGAGAAATAAAGATGAGAAGATATATTGAAGCTTGCTCTCCAGATATATAGAACTATATGATGAGGTTCCAAACCAATGAGAGAGAGATCCAGTCTCACAGAGAAGGTAGAAGGTATCTGAGAACCAGCACCTAAAGTTATCCTTTAACCTCCACATATGTACCATGCAGGCACACGCTATACACATGTTTTCACCCTTCACCCAGACATATTTGAGCACGTGCATGTATGCATTCTCTCCCTCCCCACCCCTCTCAGAGCAAAAGAGATATTGATTATGGATTTTCTTAAGAAAGTGACAGACTCTCATTGTGCTATTGGCCATGAGTGAGAGAGAAGGAGAGGTGCATAAGAAGGGACTGGTCTGAAATAGGGGTCAGCATGCTTATATGGGCTCTGGAATAATACAATGGTCAAATATGAGAAATTAAATAATGACAAGTAGGAGCCTTGTTAACCCAGAATCAGGTCAGGAGGCTGTGGGCTAGCTTTTCTATAGGTGCATAGCATAGATCTATCAAAGAAGCCTGTCCAGTAGACACATAAAACTAAACAATGACCTTCCTCAGTTCCCAATCATTATTGTCAGGTCATCTTTTAACTCCAAGTGGCCCAAGATAGCTTCTCTTCTCTCCTGTTGGGACAATGTCGTGTGTCTACATTCAAATAATTTCTTCCTGTTGGTGTGTCTGTCCTCTAACCCTGGCTCATCAACACTGAGTTTTTGTTCTCCAGGCAAATTAACTGTCCTACCATCCCCCATTATTGTGAGCTGTGAACTCCTCTGGTATGTCACACCTACCTATGCACAAAAGGTCATGGAAACCCTCTCTCTCAGGACAGCATCAAATTAAACAAGCAGGTGAAAAGTCAGGAAAAGACATTGATTTGTTTAACGATGATAGCAAATAAGCCTAATTTTTATTGTTAATTCCATTCAACCAGAAAGCCTACTGCACAGGTTTTCACAGCTGAGCTGCGGTCACTGTGGGAGATCATTAGTGATACCTGTCACTGACAAATGCTAGGATAGTAAGCCAGGCAACATAGCAGTCATTTTCAACCTCCACTCGATTCAATGCCTTCTACTTCTGAGAAGCCTGTTTGGTTAGAGACATCCTTGGCAAACCTAGAAATATAATGGTCTTTGGCACCCTTTTTCCTCCTGTTCATACAAATCTCCCAGACAACCTTCTCAGGTGCTCACGCTTCTCCACCCTACTACTGTAGAACTTAGTCTAAGCTGTTCTCTTGTCTGGGCTGCTGCACTGATCAGTTCGTTTCCTTCTTGCCTACCTCTCTCCAGAACAACCATTTCATTCAACATACTGCTTTCCCTACTTAGCTAAAATGATATAGAGGTATGAGGAAGTCAACTTAAACCCTATCTCTCATGAAACAAAAAACTTCAACTGTTTCTTCTTACTCTGAGATAATTATCCAGCCAACCGCAGGGCCTTTACTTCACTTACTCCACTTTACTGGGCTCCATCCGTTGTCCTTCTTTTGGCATCTCAAACATGCCATCATCCTTTCTGAATCATCCTTTGCAACTGTTTTCATCTCCCATTAGGATGGCATTTCATACCCGCCAACACACACACAGACACATTTTCAGGCACACAACTGAACTTCAACTAATTAACTATTCATCTAAGTTAATCACACTCTCGTGTCTCATGATGGACTCTCAGACTATCAAGTAGATCTCTTTAATTGCACTAGTGATAGATGAAGTTGTATAATTATTTCTGTGATCATTTCATTTATGTCTACTTCTCCCACCAGACTAAGTAAGATCATATTAGGGTCTCTCTTATGCCCCGCTGAATTCTGATTAGCTATCTTAGTTTGGGGCACCAAAACTTATTAAAGAAATTATGAGTTATAATTTTAACATCTACTTTATGATCTATTAGATTTCACACAAAGATAGAGTGTTAATAAGGGAATGTATAAATCTTGAGTTTATGCCTGCTCATTTTGCTCTTATGGAAGAAACTATCATGAACATTTATGGAGAAAATAGATCAATACTGTAATTGCTAAGTCTAAAGTAAGTAAGATCACAGCATCAATGAAATGTTCTACCAATCTATTTGAATACAGAATATCATATTAATATACACCAATTTGTTATGTTTACTTTAAAATTTAAGCATCATTAAATAATAATTCTTTCCAATAGTAAAGTAGTAAATACTCTCATTTCACAATTACTACTTATATAAAGGTGGATCAGAAAGCCAAGAGTTCACTAAAATTCTTTATTTAAAATATCATGTAATAGCTAAAACCTGGAGCCCTTATATGTAAAAGTATTGGAACCCTCAGTACTAAATAGAAGAAACAAAATAAAGACCCACATTAAACTCAGTTCCCACAAACATATACTTCCTTTTAGGGATAAGTAAATATTGTTTGGGGAGGACCTCTACCTACTCACAGGACTAGTGACTTAAACGGAAGTATCTCAGAAACTGGCCTTTTGATATGACAATTAATGGCTTCTGGGAGAAATAATATTGTACATGTAGGATAACTCCATGAAAACTATTTGTAGACATGTATATATTTTGGAATCTGACAAAATAATAGGTTTCCATATGGCTTTCTCAAATGTCCTTAGAGTTTGTTATCCCTCCCCTCTACTCTCTTGTGTCCACCTTTCCAGCTTAACCCCACAGTCACAATTTGTTCCTCTTTCCAACTTTATGTCACTTGTTTCTACTCTCCCACCTCTCTTAAGATATTTCCTTCCCTCAGAGGAGGAAGTGGGGGGAGGAGGGGGAGGACTGGGAGGGAACAATGCTTGCTTGGAATATTGGTAGATAGAAAGACAGACAAGCAGACAGACAGACAGACAGACAGACAGACAGGTAATAGATAGTGTCTTGGTTAAGGTTGTGAACAGATACCATGACCAAGACAATTCTTATAAGGACAGCACTTAATTGGGGCTGACTTACAGGAGGTTCAGTCTATTATCTTCAAGGCAGGGACATGCCAGCGTCTAGGCACACATGGTACAGGAGGAGCTAAGAGTTCTACATCTTCATCTGAAGGCCTCTAGGAGAAGACTGGCTCCCATGTGGTTAGGAGGAAGGTCTCCCCAGTGACACATTTCCTCCAACAAGGCCGTACCTACTCCAACAAGGCCACACCTACTCCAACAAGGCCTCCTTATATTGTGACTTGCTAGCCCAAGCATATTCAAACCACCACAGATGAATAAAAGGTATGTCCTTCCCTCAATCCCATGTCCCTTTTTTAATCTACTGAGTTGTACACGTGCTTCAAGCTAATTATACAAACCTAAATATTCTAAGATCCACATATGATAGAAAGAGAAGACACAGCCTTTGTCTCCCTGGTTCTAGATTATCTCACTGTATTTCTTTCAGTTCCATCCATTTACCTGTATATTCCCTCATACCTGAACAGGACCATGCTGTACATATGTACCACATTTTCATTATCTGTACATTTGTTGATGAACAGCTGGGCTATTTCCATTTCCTGGCCATTGTAATTGTAGCTCAGAGAATATGGACAAACTAGTACCTCTGTAGTAAGATATAGATCCTGTTGGGTATATGTCTCCCAACATTGGTTGGCTAGGTCATAGAGCAGATTTATGTATAGATTTTGAGGAATCCCAGACTTGTTGATGTAGTTGTTGAATTCTCACCAGCAATGAGTGTTCCCTTCCTCCACATCTTCCTACCATTTATCATCCTTTGTTTTCTTGACTTTAGGCATTCTTAATAGCATTTTTTTAAGATAAGTAAGTAAAACTATGTCCAACACAAACCACAAGAAACTTAAGAGGAAGGAAGACTAAAAGGTGGACATTTCATTCCTTCTTAAAAAGGGGAATCAAACACCCACAGAAGTGGCAGAGATTAACTATGGAGCAGAGACGGAAGGAAGGACAAGCATATAGCTATCTCCTAAGAGGCTTTGACAATACCTGACTAATACAGATGTAGAGGCTCACAGCCATTCATTGAACTGAGTACACAGTCCCCAGTGAAGGAGTTAGAGAAAGGTTCTATGGAGCTGAAGGGTTTGCAGCCCCTTAGGACGAACAACAATTACTAACTAGTACCCTCAGAGCTCCCAGGGACCCAACCACCAATCAAGGACTATACAGGGTGGGATTGAATGTACTGGCAGCAGGTATATAGTAGAGGATTGCAAATTCGATCATCAATAGGAGTAAAGGACCTCGGCCTTGTGAAGGTTTTGTGCCCCAGTGTAGGGGAATGCCAGGGCCAATAAGTGGGAGAGGGTGGGGTGGCAGGCATGGGGAGGGGGGAGGCAAAAGGGGTTTGTTCTTGTTTTTGTTTGTTTGTTTGTTTGTTTGTTTTGGAGGGGAACCTGGGAAAGGGAAAATGTACATGTAAATAAAGAAAATACCTAATTAAAAAAAAAAAGTAAGTAAGTAAAATCGATCTAAAATTAAGTACTAGTAAGTGCTAAAGGAGAAATGAAATAAATAATGCAACATGAAAAGAGGGGCGAGAAGTGGATGGGCCCATGGAGAGGCTTCTGTGAAAAAATGAACATGAGGTAAGGAAATCAAAAGAGGTGATCAGTGTACATTATTTTTCATGTATTCAATAAGCTGGAGTTGTTTCCAAGCTGAATCTTTAAACACTTGAAGTGGCTGCTTTCACCACCCTCGTGTCCACAAAGCATTGTTTATGAATAAACAGATCTGTTCACACATTTCTGGAGCCATGGGGACCACCAGGGGTGCTCCTGCAGGATGCTGTTGCTCCCTAAGGCTTTTCACTGACTGCATGCTATAATCCAAAGGCAGAATTCAGACACACCCCACCCCCACCTCGAATTAGCTTTCAGGAAGAGGACACCTCATATTACCCCACTGGATGCTACAGCTCGGCTCCAGCAAAACAGGAAGAGGCTTCCAAGTCACCACTGGATCTGCTTCTAAGAATGATCCCAAGACTTGAAAGTTGAGGAGTAAAAATCATAGCCTTCTCTCTGGTGAGATTCAAGTTCTCTAGGTCATTAGAATATAATTGTTCGAGGTTATCTCAATTGTTCGATTTATCCCAGTGTTTAATACTCGGATGCATTGCTTACCCATTCATCACGTGTGCATTTACAGAAGTCTCTTTATGCATGATCATCTGCTCGGACTTTCTATACAAAAAAAAAAAAAAAAAAAAAAAAGATTTCAAACAAGTTCAGTTTACTGAATGTCATATACACACATTAACACACTGTGCTCTGGTAAATGCTGTGAAAAGGAGTAACACAGAAGGATAGTTAGTATCTCAGACTGAATGCATAATCCCTTTCACAACAGTGGGAACTGCACATTGCTAACCAGAATACATTCTGTGAGTGTTCTGTGACCTACTCGACATAAGGGACACAAGATGCACAGCACTGTCTCATCTTCTCACCTCACAGGGTCTGACAATGTGTGTAGCAGATCAGGGGAGAAGACAGTAGATCTGTTGTTTGTTTAAGCAGACTGTGTACTTCCAGTTCCCAAAACAATTAAAATTTTTGCTTCAAAGAACTAGACTTTGAGAGAATTTTTTTTTCAGAAACTTATATCTATGGGAAGGTGAAAGAAAGCTCTGGAAGAGTCTGGAGACTTTAACAAACCAAACACTGCCTTGTCTTTGTCATGTGACCATGGGAAGTTATTTTACCTCTCTCATTTGTTAATCTACAATTAATGATTTCCTCTATACAGTGATGGTGAATTGTACTTGAGATTATGTGTGATGGTGCCAATATACTCTGAGACCCATATAAAGGATGATGGGTAGAGGTGCTGCCCAAGCATGCCATCCAGAAATCCTCTCAATCTCTACACATAAAACCTCCCCTAAAGGATCCAGCTTCTCCCCTTGCTTCTCCTACGACTAGAATTATGATGGCACATGATATGCTCTCAGTCACTATTTGTTGAGTGGATGATTAAATTAATGCCACAATTAATACAAATATTTGAACTCTCACTCATTTTTCAGAAACTCTGCTTGAACGTAACCCCGATATTTCTTAGTGCAATGAGGCTTTTAATCCCTGAGTCCTCATAGTGACACTCATCACAGGAATCCCTAGTTGCTGCCCTAATTAAGGGGATTTTCATATGTGCGTGAATAATTTTCTGTATTTATGTGCCTCACAAAAGTGCCTTGTGCCCAAAGAAGCCAGCATAGGACATTGGAGCCCCTGAACTGGAGGTATAGATGGCTATGAGCCATCATTTTTGTACTGGGACTCAAACCTAGTCTACTGAAAGAGCAACCAAGGTGTTTAACTGCTGAACCATATCTATAGTCCTAAGAGTTGGTTTTAAAAGAGCCTTGTAGAGCCCAAGAGATGGCTCAGCAATTAAAATTATTTCCTGCTCTAGGAGAGGGATTGGATTGGTTCACAGGGCCCACATAGTGGCCTACTATGTGCCTTGTAACTCTACTTTTAGGGGATCTAATGTCACACATATACACATAAAATTAAAGTAAGTTAATAAGTTAATATTTTTAAAGAGCCTTGTAGATTGTGTGGGAGAGGGTTAGACCATATTTTCATAGAAAGAGGACCTGGTAGAGAGCATATTATTTGGGGGTCACATGATTTGTTTTAAGTACTCTGCTATCGACATCTTAGGTGACTAGCTTGCCAATGCCACTGTTTTGGTCTTTTCTACTAATGTCAGCTATTATAAACAACATATAGTTTAAGGTGTCATCTAGAGCCTGCCAGTGCTTGATATAGAGTAGGCTAGCATCATCTGACTAGCTTCAATGTCCCAGACACCTTTAAAGCTTTAAACACTGTGCCTATCTGATGCTACCCTCAGAATTCAACTCAGTGGGTCTGAAAGGGGCAAAGCCCATGGCTTTTACAAAGCTGCCAGGTGGTCACAGCACAGAATCCATGAAAGAGTCATGGACCTGGATTTCAGGAGTGGAATAGCCTCTTAAGAGTGCCTTGGCAGGACCAAGGACATTTCCTCTGCCTCTTTTCAGGTCTTACAAACCAGGACTGTTCTGTGCACACAGCAGCATTATTTGCCCATGCTCTGTGCCACTCCCCCCTCATGCAAGTCTTTCCTGTCACTTTAGCACTTAGGCTTCACCCCTAATGAAATTACTAGTGAAAAGGTAAGTCACAAGTACCCTTGCAAACAGACCACAGGGCATTTGTGTGTGCACTCGTGCCTGTGTGTGCACTGTGTACTTTATTTCCATTACTCACTCTTACCCAGATTGTGTTAAGTGGGTAAATGGTATCATAATTAAATGTCATCCACCATCCTGAGCACCATCCTCCTTAAAGCCATGATTAGTACCTGTTCCTATTCAATAGCAATTGTATGAACAGGGCCATAAGTGCCTGAGAAGTTAACAAATAGCATTAGGGACCGTGAAAAAGGCATGATGTAGGGGCATTTGAAAAAAAAAATACACCTCTCAGAATCACCATGGGACAGCTTTCAAGAGGAGGAGAAGTGTCATTATACAGCACTCTGTGGTCACTTCATTATTAAAGCCCTTTGTATTTGGGGTAGGGTTAATTAGAATAGAGAGAAGGAAAGAGTGCTAGGTCCTTGCAAATTCCAGTTCATTAATTCTCACAGCGACCCCACAAAATAGATGGTGATATTGTCTCTGGACAAACCAGGGATCAGAGGCACATATCACATAGCTTGTGTAATGCTGTGTCTCTACTTCTTGTTGGGAATAGCATGCAATACCCCCTTGAGAGTCAGAATGCAAAGACTTCCCCATCCTGTCAGAATCCCAGCAGGGAGGAGAAGGAGAAGGATGACGTCCTGGCTGTGAAGCTTATGCAATTAGGACATTTGATGAATGCTTTCTGCAGAGCTGCGTTTAGACTCTTGTAGTGAACGACAAGGCTTAAGAGCCATATAGCGGCACTAAAAATAGTGATTAGGATGTATCTGTCTCCATCTGTGAATCAGAATCCAGACTCTTGTCTGGATTTCACCACACACGTTCGTTTGTAGGATTTAGTTTGTGTTGCTAGTTAGTTAACAGGGGCTTTCTTTTCTCTATGAAAGTAATCAGTATCAGCAAGGACTTGGATTATGTCAGATGCCATGTCTTCATTTCCAAACTGCGTGTGTCTTCATTTCTCATTTTGATAAAGAGTCGGTGCCTCAGTGGTAGGTTACACTGGATCTGCACAATCCTGAGCCTGTCAACAGTTAGTCACAGAGCTATTGCCAATGGTAGATTGCAAAGGAGGAAAGGTCATGTTTTGTTTCTGTATGTATCCATGGCTGAGCCCACTAGGCCTCAGTGGATAGTTGCAAACGCATGACCCTGGATAAACTTAGTGGGTCACAAACAGAACAAAACAAAAGATAGGAATTTGACAAAAAGCCATATAGGGAAGTGTAGCGGGTGATAGGGATGAAGGGAGGTCAAAGAAGAGTTGGATGAACATAACCAGAGCATTGGATAAATGTGTAAAATGGTCAAGGAATTTAATGAAAAATATTTTCAAAAGAGACTTGGTGCCTCATAAGCTGGCTTCCCTACTACATTTCCCTGATTTTATACCTGCAGCAGTTCTTCCCATCAGCCAGACTTGGAATCCATGCATCTCAGGGAGACCTTCTTTCCCTCTGCCAGTCCTGTGAGTCTTTTGTCTAACATAACTTCCCACCACGAGCACTGCCGGAGCTTACTGCACTGAATCCTCAGTCTCTTCCCTTGGTTCCGCACACAGTTCATTGCCCAAACGAGTCAGAGAGTGCGAGTAGACTTATGTCGCTTTCCTACTTAGTACCACTGAGCTCCTTCTGGTTATCATTAGAACTAAATATAAGCATCTGGTGTTGTAAGATCGGTCTACATGTCTTTTCTTGTTGTCTGTTACAACCTCCTCCCTTAGTTTACCAAGCTTCACTCACATCCTCCCTCAGCTCAGTGGAAGAGCATGAGCATGAACTATAATTTCTAGAAGGAATGGCGCATCACAAATACTAGGTCTCTCATCATATCAAGGGAAGGTCATTCATTGCCCCTGATTTGAATTATATCATCCGCCCTCCCATTCCTTGATGACCTTCTGCTATTCCATGTTACTCTTTACATCTCATCAATGTGTATCAATGTCTCTGAGTGTGGGATATATGGTATCTCTTTTTTTGTTATTAGACTGTAAATATCACTTCAGTAGGTGCCACACCCATCAGTACTCAACACACCCTTGCATGGTCATGGAATGATACAAAACTAGCAACTCTTCCAGCAATCTAAAAGACTTTGGTCTTCTAGACCTCTACTCCCAACCCATGTCACTCTCACAGTTCAACTTAACAAGCTGTTCCTCTTCCTTCTCCTAGGAGCGGCTTGTGCTGTCTGTGCTCCCCAGGTTTGTCGTCCTGGAAATGATCAACGACATGACCAATGTGGAGGATGAGCACCTGCAGCATCAGTTCCACCGCATCTACATCCATCGCTATGAGAATGTCAGGTGAGGACCTGGACACCCTGCCCTGCTCTCCTCAGGACCAGTAATGCATGTGTGCCTATCACTCTTGTCACACTGCTTTGAGTGCCAGATGTGGTATAGCCCTCTGTTTACCTGATTAACAAATGAAAGAGTGATAATTCATCAGAGATATTTACATTCCCAGTTTGAGGCTGGAGAATAATGTTGGAAAAATTTACTATTTTTGCTGGTTGATTTATTTCAAGGATTCTTTAAAGTTAATTTGCTGTATTTTAAGTCCAAAAGTCTTTTAGAAGATGATAAAAAAATTCATCCTAAAATACCACCTGGAGGCATCAGTTATATCCCCTCACAGAATGTGTGAAATCAACACAATAAAGATGCAACTTCTTTTCCATTATAAACATATTTTAGTAAGCAACCATACACACATATGCTCATACATTCACCCACCTGGCTATCTGTTCACTCTTGCAAATACTCATCTATCTACCCATCTACCTGTCCATATAGCCACCCACCCAGCATTCCGCCTGGCTGCTGTTGGTACCCAGCATTCCGCCTGGCTGTTGGTACCCAGCATTCCGCCTGGCTGTTGTTAGTACCC
>JADRCD010191495.1:0-12147 GCA_019843815.1 Montemys delectorum | reverse complement strand
CCCCTCCCCCTGCCATTTGGTTATCACTAGTGCTACCTGCCCTTGCTAATTCTGACTGGAGTCAGTCCTTCCTGTGATCCTGGTTGTATCAGAACTCCTCAGAGTCAAGCAGTCTCTGTGATCCTGTGATTCTGGGATCCTGTGATCCTGGGCTTGTTAGAGCAGCAGCTTCCTCTGGGTGTTGTGGGATTGGCTGTGGAGCCTGGGCCCAAGGTCTGCTCAGGACACTAGCCCAAAGAGACTGGAAGGAACTCGAGCCACTCTGCTGGCAGAGTTCCTGTGTGTCTGGTCCTGCAGGTCCCAGTTACTCCTGATGTAGGGACAGATGTTGTATCCTCCTCACCTCTGATCCTGAGAGTTTCAGAGTGCCTGGGAGTGGAGCTTCCTCTGGGTGTTGTGGGACTGGCTGCAGAGCTTGTGCCCAAGGTCCACTCAGGACACTAGCCCAGAAGGACTAGAAGGAGTTATTGGATTATTTTTGATCACACACAAAAGAATATTTTTATAGTCAAAATGGATTCAAGAAAGGATTTTGAATGTGTTCAAACATAAGTAAATGACATACCACTTATGCGATGAACCTATTTTAAATATTACATCTGGTATACACATTATACATCATTTTGTGCTGTCTGAAAATAAGAAAGTTTCATGATTTTCACTGCCATTAAACAAATATTTTAAACTCACATATATTTTAACAGAGAGATGACAGAAGTGTCTTTGTAAAATAACCAATGGTCAAAGCACTAATCTGTCCAACATAGACTATTTTTTCTCCAAAATACTTACAAAAAGTGATCTAGGTTCTTCATTTTAAAAGCAGAAATTTTGGAGTAATTTTTTGAAATATAACACTGTTCATTATGGGAAGATTCACTTTCTCCTATCACTTTCTCCTATACTCAGATTTTGTTTGGGCAAAGCTAACCATATTAAATCTTTCATACAAGGTGAAACACAGAGTGACCGTGCCTTATGCTATCACTGAAAGACCTAGGCTAATGCCAAAGAAAACAAAGGCCTCTGTTCATGCTGCTTAAATGACAACACACACACAGGTTTATTGTGGAGTGCAAGTATCATCATTTCCAATGAACAATTCTGTGGAAGAAAACAGATGACTATGGCAGACATACTCAAGATGATAAAACCAGTAAAATCTGGCATTTTTTATTTTCCTTTCATCAGAGGTCTTAACATCTCGAATTAGTTTGTTGTCCCTAACTTGTACTATGAGCCAAACCTTCCTTCTTCCTCCATAATTCTAGTGATTCACAAAACACAGAGACATCCTTTTCTAATAAGAGTGGCCTAAAGTTCTGGAGCCGTCAGAATACATAGGCAACAGAGGTTGTTTTATGTGTGAGGGAATTGTATGTACACACATGTGTGCATTTCTCTTACAAATATTACTCGAGGGTCCACAGGTAGCAAGATCATAGCTATTTCTATTGTACATTGTAAATGCTGAACTCATGTTATATCTTAGAAGGCCACACTACTCATTTTACAAGAAAAGCTAAATTTCCTACATCATTATTATGAAAAGGATTCTTAGGACTGTAATTATGATTCTTACAATTAAACTCTTACTTATTCTTCTTGAGAATCTCTAGGTGTTTTAAAAGTTAAGGACTTATTATAAATTTAACCCTTGTAAGTCAGTAGAGCTCATCATTAACTTTTTCTTTTCATAATGATAAGTGATTGCCAGCACTGCCTATTAGCTTGAAACTGAGTGGAAATGATATTGAGATTGTTCTGTTTCTGTGCTTTTACTAAGTTGGGAAAAGCTCTCAGCATTACTGCAAGAAAAAATAAAAAGAGCATTAGTAGTGACACAGAAAAAGCTAAAGGATCATGTTTAGCCATTGTGAAGAATTGATGTTTGGAAGCCTCTAAGATATCCCAGGTAGCTGGGGAGTGGGGGCACATGCCTGTAATCCTAGCACTTGGGAGGCAGAGGCAGGCAGATTTCTGAGTTCAAGGCCAGCCTGATCTACAGAGTGAGCTCCAGGACAGCCAGGGCTACACAGAGAAACCCTGTCTTGAAAAAAAAAAGATATCCCAGGTGGCATCAATGAGAGGGGAGGCCTTTGGTCCTGTGAGTGTTCAATGCCTCAGCATAGGGGAATGCTAGGACTTTGAGGTGGGAGTGGGTGGGTAGGGGAGCATCCTCTTAGAAGCAGGGGGAAAGGGGTGGGATAGGGGGCTTGCAGAAGAGAACTGCAAAAAGGGATATCATTTTAAATGTAAATAAATAAAATAACCAATAAAAAATAAAAAAGAAAGAAAAACAAAACAAAATATACCCACCCCAAAAAAAAAATCCCAGGTGGAAGTAAGGAACTAGGCTCTTGCTATCCTGTTTCAGCTAAAGAAACCAACGCCAGAGAAGCAAATGAGGCAGAGACCTAGATGAGATTCCCTGAATTTCCTGTGAGCTCTTGTGTAAACAGTTGTTGCTTTTCATTAATTCATTGCCATGTATTCATTGTAAGAATCAATCCCTTTGCTCTGAATTCACTTTAAGATTCTTGGAATCTCAGTCACACACACAGGGGGATGGAGTTGAAAGTATTGTGAATATCTGTGTAATTCAGATCCACAGATTTTTGACCTGTTTTTTTTTTTCCTATTTTATTCCATTTCTGATTACTTACAAAGGACCTTACCTTATCTACACCACATAAAATTAAATAATACTTTTAGTATCCAACTGAATAATATACCACATGACCTTAGATAGACAGGGATTTAGGTTGGCTAAGCTGTGGAGCTCATTGTAGAGCTTCCAAAAATCTATACCCTCTGAAACTTCCCAAATTTCAGGTATGATATTTAGTGTGCTCACACTTCAAAAGGCCTACTAAGTATTATTTTTGATTTGCAGGAAGAAGGGCAGGATATTTATATCACTTATGGCAATTTTTTTCACCAGACTGAAATACTGTACATTTGAGGCAAGACCCTGAACTTTTCCAGTTTACCTACCAAATCATCACTTAATATTTCTCTAATCACTATACACACCTCTCAATAAATTACCTTGTAATATTTACATTGTTTTATGGTTAGAATGATTGACCAGGCTTCACTGCTTTTTCGCATGTTTCTTATAAAGTGGACATTTCTCCAGTCGTGGTGTGCTGCATGGTTGTCCTATGAAGATACTGATGTAAACCTGAGAGAAATCAATGTTTCACAAGATGCTTGTCCATCTAGAGTTTCCTCTGGGTCTTTCTAGATGTTAAGCTTTGCCATAGAAAAGTATACCACATTTGAAGCTCAGAAAATGAGAACTGTGGGTTCTAAACATAAACAATTTTTCATGACCTGAGTGTTTATGTTATATCCAGAGACATTTTCTGTTTCATAATTGTAGAAGATTTTATTCTGGCATCTAATGAGTGAAAGCATGGGTGACCATAGATTTTCTATGCAACATACTAACCTTTTATAGTGAGGAAAAATTAGGTCTGAAATATCAACTATGTAGAGTTTGAGAAACTTTGGCTTAGAGCATTGGTTCTCATCCTTCCTAATGTTACGACACTGTAATACAGTTTTTCATGTGGTATCCACAACCAAAGAAATCATTTCTTGTTACTTAACAACTTATTTTTGCCACTATTATTAATTGTAATATAAATATCTGACATAAAGAATATATGATATGAGATCATTGTGGGTTGTGACTCATACATTGAGAACAGGTTTAGGAGAGTGTGAACATTTTATGTATCTTCTGTATCCTCCTGCCCTGTATTTTCAATCTTAAGACCCTCTTCTTTTGTAATAAAGACATGGTGTTTGTATAGGAATCCTAGCTAGATATGATTATACTCCTTAGAAAAATATAAAGGCATCTTAGAAGCCCAATTTTCTACTCCACCAATCTTGAAGGATGTACAGTTAGGTTTTGGAGCAAATCTGAGTGTGTAACATACTAGCAACACTTTATTGTACAGATGAATAAGCTCTGATTGAAGATGTTTAAACTGAGTCTCTTGACAGTATGATGTGCCCTAGATCTCTGGTGCCCTTAATCAAAAGACAGAAACAACTTATTCAGCAATGGTGAGTCTTTATATCTTCACAGGACACTGCCACTTTTGCTGTGAGGCCTCTTCGGGGATGAAGTATCAATTTCTAAAAAGGTAAATATCTATAATAAACATTATTGGGAACCATTTTCTGTAGTTCAGTAGTAGTTAAGTAAGTTAAGTTAAGAAGTTGAGTGATATATGTGCCAGCCTTGAAGGTGTGATCTGTACAGATAATAAAATATCTACATAATGAATTGATTGATACATGGGATCTGATTCCTAGCATCACTGAAATAAGTATTATGAAATGAGAGATTTCATGTAGAACAAAAATAAAATAAAATATAACAAATGATAAAGCATGGACTAAATATATAAATAAACCATTACTAAACCCTAATTACTAATAAATTAAGTAGAAATCATGGATTTAAATCAGTGAGTGCTTAATGAGAGTTTCCTTTGTGTCAGCTATGAAAAAGGCAAAAGACAGGTGAAAATTTGGTTGTCATTAATAGTGAAACAATGCTAAGAGCAAAAGTATGTACACATGTTGATACAATTATGACTTATGTTTTGATTCTTTCCTCCATAGCTGTACTTTTTAAGTACATTTATACATGTGACTGTGGGGTTATATGCATGTGTATGTGGGTGCCAACAGAGAGCACAGGGTGTGTAGATCCTTAGAGCTGTAGTTCCAACCAGTTTTCATGTAAACAAGGTGTGGGATATGAATGAACTTGGCTTCTCCAAATAAAGTAGTAGGCTTTTTAAAATGGTTATCCATCACTCAAGCTCCCATTAACTTTATAAGAAATAATTTTACTTTTATGATTTTTTATTAAACTTTTATTAATTTTCAAGTATGTTATACCTATGTATAATGAATATTATCATATCTAACCTTTATTTATTCCTCCAACTTTTCTATATCCATTGCAATATGTCTCACTTCCAACTTTAAGCACTTATTGTTTTATTTTTAATAACCCACATGACCAACTGATTCATTCATTGTGAATCCACCCAACAAAGCATGGGAAATTTATAAGCAGGCACACCATCAATAAAGCATGGTTCTCTTTCCATCTGCTTTAATATGGTGTTTCAGTACGAAAACTATTTCTTGTTATTAATTTCTTTTATTGTGTTATATTAATATATTGTCTTTCTTTAATGCAGTTGTTTGAAACCTTTCGATTCACTGCTAAAAATAAATAAAATAAATAATACAAAGTTTCTATGATACAGTATCTTTATGTTTGCCATCATTAAATGATATTTCTTTTTACTTTGCTGGAGAAAAATGTTATTTTCTTTGAATGAATATCAGTTTTTGCAGTTTCTTCTGCTCTCCACTTCTGAAATTCCATTCTTTTTACACTTTCTGATTTACACAATTGATTATTCCCTTTATAAAATGTAGTGGTTTGTGATCACAAAATTCACAAAATTGTAATTTTTTATAAATGTTGAATATACTCTAGAAGGTGTAGAAAATTTACAAATATGATTTGTGAAAAACTGTTGTGATTATAAAATTTCAAATTCAATATGTTAATGTTAGATGTGAAGAGTTCTGCATTAAGACATACATGAAAATGCATATTTTACTATCCAGATGTATTTTACCTCACTGCATTTATGGTAATTGTTAGAATCTCATGCAAGGATACCAAATATGATTGTACACATTTTACAATTTAAAGTTTTTACCCAATAGAAGGAATACTTTTGAAGTGTTGAAAGTGGTTTCAAATATTATTGTTACTGAGAAATATAAATTGATTTAAAATGTCAATATTTAAGTAAATATTGGATTTATAAATTGATAGTATTCTTGATACATATATGTGTAATAGTTTTCAAGTATTGTATGCTTGTTGAATGTATAAATATAATGATTTCAGAGGGTCTTGTATTCATTCTGTTAAAAAGAAACTGATCTGTCCAAAAGTACTAATTAAAATGTTAACAGTATGATGATTGAAAATAAACATTATTCTGAAATGTTTAAACTTCTCATAAATTTTACAAATTTATTATAATATATGTGTGACTTTTTCTCACTTAACTTAAATTTTCAATTTTATTATCTTATGTAAGATTCAAAATTACTTTTTCAGTTATTATTTATATTCTTGAAGTTATATTAAACTGCATTAGTAACATCCAATTTATGTGATAAATGATATATTCATATTAATTTAGATATAGCTAAGTAAAGCATGAACTTCAATTAAAAATAAAATAAATAATAAATCATTCTATTATACTAGTAGAGTTAATGTGCTATATGGAAATTTTTAATTACCTACATATAACAAGTAAAATAAAAACATTTGTGGATATATGATGCATGAAATTAGAAGTGTTTACTCATAGTTACAGGAGGAGGGGGATGGGATAGGGGGGTTCGGTGGGGGACCAGAAATGGGGATAACATTTGAAATGTAACTAAAGAAAATATATAATGATAATAATAAAAAGAGGAGCAAGGGCTCTTGCTTGCTTCACTGTTGCTTCAGCCCTTAATCGTTCTTGTCTATAGACTGAATTCTGCCATTACAGGTACTGAATACTTTCACCATCCATTTCTATTAAAAGACTCTGTGTGGAATCTGTTGTGTTTCTGGGCCATGCCAAGTTTATTAATGTCTCTGTTGAGCAACTGCTGTATTGAGTAGCTGTGGCAGGGTTTCCAGTTCTTTCGAAGTGAGGTCCTGAGCCAGAAAGAACTGAACTAAGGAAAATTAAGTGTGAAGCTAGCTTTAGAAGAAAAAGAAAAAGAAAAGAAAAGAAAAGAAAATTAAGGCCAACTTACCATGAATTATAAATTTCCCTTTCCTTTAAATCTCAAACATGTTCATATTTCACTATTTAGTACTACAGTCTTGATAAATATATACCAATCCCTTGCTATGTATTTCATTAATTTATTCATTAGTTGATTCTGTTTTCAGAAATTATATTTAATGTTCATATTAATACACCTATGTTTCATAACAGCTATGTTGGATGAAGTGCTTTGAAAACTGTAATGTGATTGAATTTTCCAAAGCACATGAACTATACTGTATTTCAACAAGCTGTACTTATCCAAGCCTCTCCTATTCCCATACCAAAAATGTCAATGAACACAATTTATATATCTGTTTTATTTTCATAAAGCAGACATTTATAATTAAAGTACTCATAATGTATTCTAATAGTAAATCAGGTTTATTTTACATGTAAAAATAAAATAGGAAAGTTATACAGCTACATAATAGTTGATTGGAAATAAATACTATGGAGGATTAGAAAAATACTTTAGTTAAGGCTTCAAGAATAGCCACAATCCAGATCAATGCAATTCAGAGGCAAGTTGATTTCTGAGTTCGAGGCCAGCCTGGTCTACAGGGAAACCCTGTCTCAAAAAACAAAAACAAACAAACAAAAAAACAAACAAAAAAAACCAACCAAACAAAAAAAACAAAACAAAAAAAGCAAACAAAAAAACACAAAAACAACAACAAAGATCAAGACAATTTAACCTTGAGGGAAAATATATGGCTGTTTAATTTGTGTAACTTCTTCCAATTTTATTCTACTTGATACAAAACAGCTCTAAAGAGTGATTATGCTGTACTTCATTGACTGGTGTCTCATTCATACCCCATTACAGAAGTTTCTTCCAGTAGAGGAGCTTAATACAGAGAACCATGCCTCTAACTATGGGCAGAGAATGAAAAACTTTGTATATTTGTTAATATTCTATGATTCTATTTTTATTGAATAGAAAATACTATAGCAAGTCATAGAGTATAAATTATGCCAGTGGAGAAAGGTTAGAGCTGATCTGAGACTATTTATGCTACTTTTACCCTGCGTAGAAAAGAAACTAGTCAAGTAAGTTGTCAGTGTATGAGTTCTAGAACAATCTCCACCACCTCACACACAGTTATTTACTTGTTGAATGCTAGCTGTTGTCAGAGATTTCCAGATAAAAATAATTATAGTTAAGAACATAATTAAATAGATTGAGTTTCATTTTTCAAAAGTATTTACCTTGCAATTCCTTCCTTTCCCCATTGCTAAAAATGATATATTGCTATATAGAATCTTAGCAACAGAAAAAAATTTCATTGTAGAAGTTGTAGTATATCACAGTGAGTTCCTTAAGCACATTCTTTTGGCTACACTTATTTGATTGTAAATCTTTATTGCAGGGGAACATTGGTTTATTAAAAAGCCTATGGCATCTGTATTATTATTATTATTATTATTATTAAAATTATTTCTGGAACCTTATTGGGACTCCTCTTGGATATACTGTTTTTGTCCTGTGTCATGGAGACCATATAGTCTTGGATCTGTAAGACAGGATTCTTCATGTACTCCAGCAGTTCATATTATGTTGTAGATGATCAGGTTGGCCATTTCAAAGCCCTAGATATAGGCCTGAGAGGTATCTGAAGTGCTCAGCCTGCTGGATGTAATGATCTCAGCCATTTGGGGTGGTTCACCCACAACCCCCACATCTAGGGCCAGTTCTACTGTACTGCAACAGTGAAGTACATGGCTTGTACAATAAGTACTGTGGAAAGTGAGAACCAAGGCCATCTCTCCTGTTATCATAATGCAGTTGGGTCCAACTTTTCTGCTCTCTATCTATGGCAAGGCCAAAGGGGAAAAGGAGGGAATCTCTCTCTTAAAGGTGCCATGACATAGTAGACAAGGGACAAGTCTAGTACTTCCACATCTATACCCTCTCAGGTAGGCTCACCTGCAACCCCCACATTCAGGGTTAGCTCTACTATGCTGCCCAGGCCCTATAGCACAAGTGTGGTTATCATCTTGGGCTCAGTCCTTGCCAAGGCAACCCAATGTCCCCATACCAGGGGCCTTTTTCATGGGCACATTCCTACCCTGACCAAGCTGTATTTGTGAAATCTCTGTGTTGCTCCTGGATCTGGGAAACAATGGATCCTGCAAGATGCCAATCTGGTGGATGTCTCAGGCTAGTTCTCTGTTTGAGTGCCCTGGAATTGGACAGGTGGACTTCTCAGGCTAGCTATTTCAGAGAATGTTAGGCTAGTTGTCTTTCAGACGTTGCTAGTTCATAACATTGAACATAGACCTAGTCTTTCTCTTCTCTTCCACCTACTGAAGAAGATGTGATAAAACACTCACTCTGGAAACACTTCTAGGGGCAGTTTCATTATTTTTCTCAGAGGATATTTATTTGAAAGGCCTTATCTGGTAGGCCACGGCTACTGAAGTGTGGAGTTCCACACAAACATTTAGTTTTGCTGCATGGTTAACATTGTGAAGTAGATAAGACATTAACAGCATAAAAAAAATCAACGTCTATGAGTTTCTAACATTAACTCTTAGAAGTCTTCCCACTAATGAATAGCTCTGTTGGTCCTTGCACATAGTACTTGCCTTATGTTGCAATGTGACTTACAGAACCATGGTTGTTTGAACGAGAAAGGCTCACGTATGCTCACATGTTCGAATACTTTGTACCCAGTTGGTGGGATTGTGTTGGAAGAATTAGGAGGTGTGGCATTGGTAGAGGATGTGCATCCTGAGGTAGAGCTTTGAGGTTTCAAAAGATGTATACCATTGCCATTGTGCTCCCCCTTCCCTTCTTCTTATGGGTCAAGGTTTGAGGTAAGCACTCAGCTGTATTTTCTGTTGTGTCTTCATCATGTCTTGATGACCATTAAGCATCTGAGAGCATACATCCAATTAAGTACTTTATTATAGAAGCTGCCTTGGTCATGGTACTTTGTCACAGCAATAAAACAATAACACACACACACACACACACACACACACACACACACACACACACACAAATCCCTGGGTATCACTAAATAGATATATGTGAAAAAGACCTGGAAATGCTATAATTTTTGTCTTATTTTATAGATCTTATCCAAAGGAAAACTGGTTTTATATTAGTTACTGTATATATAAAGTATTTTTTCCTTTTGTTTGTATCTAAAAGCCATGATGACCTAAAGTCACTGTTATTCTGCCCTCATAAGTGCTGGGACTACAGATTTGCATCATTATACTTGGCTTAGAAAAATATTTGGAAGGAACAAATACATTACATAAAGAGCCTTGAGATTCTTCCTAGATGTTACATATAATTGTTTCTAAAGGGGATATAAAGTATGACTACCTGGCTTTTCTTTTGGTGGTAATGATATTGGAGAACTTAATAATTAAGATAAAACACTTAAAATATACCAGTAATGGTACTTATAAATTGTGTACTTGTTGGATTTCCCATAAAACTAAAATACTTAATGGTCTTGAAGCATTCCAAAATATACCCACACTAGAATGCCTAAAGAAATTTGTATGTCTCAATTTCTATCACCTGTTGTGACACCTAAAGCTTTTCAGCTCATATTTCTTAGTCTAGGAATTTCTTAAGATTCCTACTATGGTAATCTGCTTCAGCCAAACTGGCAACAAGTATGCACCTACCACCAGAAACTTGGTAGGATATTAAATATTATACTCTGGAATTTATCTATTTGTAAATGAACTAGGGTAACTGCAGAGAATGAAAAAATGCTGCCTACAAAACTATTCTCAGTTAAGATACCAGCTGTAATTTTGGTGGGTGTGCCTAAGGAGTCATTCACCTCAGACTAGTTGGATACAAATTTACTGGTCCCCATGGGCTCCTTCCCACTCAATGATTCATTATAATTACTCATCAGACACTATGAGAGCCATTATACTCACAGTCAGGTTTATAACAGGTAAGAAAATACACACACCAAGAGTAGTCAAAAGAAGAGATGGGTAGGGTGGGATTTGAGAGGGTTCCACTTGTCTACTTTTCCTTGAGCTCAGTAAGTAAAATAATATTTCTAGTTAAAGAATATTATCCAAACCATAGCTTTTTGGAATTCTATGGTACCTTGTTCACATATTGTCTGTGTGAATGGATTTGAATCCCTCTCCCTAACACCCCTATGAAAGAAGTGTTACATGTGTTTAATTCTCATTTCCTCCACAGTCCTAAACAGATAGAAAATATTTCAAAACGAAACCTGTTACATGCCACATTTCTGAAAAATTCTATAGCAAGAGAATGAAAGGTAAGAATTCATCCCCATCAATCAGGACTTTTGAGGACACAATAATTCAAAATATCTTTGGAGTAAATTTAATTCTTCAATTTTTAAAAGAATCAACAAATTTATTTATTATCCATTGCATATTTTGGTCTCCTTGATCAGTTCTTTAGGATCTTCCTATTAGAGTATTGCAATTTTTTCAATTTTATAATCTCTAAAAGTGTAGGATCACAGTATATTATTTACCACTCTATTCCATTTCCTTGCACATGTTGCCTCTGTCTTTCAGTACCTATACTATACAGATTCCCTCAAGCCATGATTTTTTCCCTCAATTTAACACTAATGCTGAAGTTTGTCAGTTGCTCTCCTATTTTTACTCAAGGGCAATGAGTGTCATGAAATGATTCTCAGCATCACTTGGTCTATGAGCAGGTAACTTCCAGCTCTAATCCTGAAAACTGTTCATTCAGGCATCAATCATACTTGCTACCAAGTTGCCAGCTGTGTCCCCAGGAAATGAGTGCATTCTGAAATGGGTTCAAAATAGGAACATGTTTTTAAGATTTGTCACCTGAGGAAGTAAAAAGGAAAAATTAGATATAAGAATGAATATTATTAGAGCATGCTGCAGGTGTTACAAAGGCTCTATAAGCCATCAAGGAATTTCAAATATGATATAGCTTATAAGGGGAAGCACACACAAGATTAAGGTACTACATAAACTTACAAAAATAACATCCAGTGTGGAAGATCATCCATGAGTCATATAACATTCTTTTAAAGGATAAAGACAAAGCATAAACAGTACTTAGCTTGCATTAACCAATTGCCCCAGTTCTTCCCTAAAGTAATTTCTGAGCTGATGTTCTGTTCCTTTAGATTCTGACAAAGCCTTAGAAGGCCAGTTGACTTCCCATTGTAATTTTATGGGATCTTTCTTTTTATTTTTAGATTAATACATGCTAAAATATTGAATATATTTTAATATAGAAAAA
>JADRCD010191490.1:26731-40190 GCA_019843815.1 Montemys delectorum | reverse complement strand
ACACACACACACACACACACACACACACACACACACACACACACACAAATTTCTTCCCTTCTCCTTTAATACCCTGTGCATGTGCTGAGCCATTTCACTGTCTAGACAGCAAACATTTAAGGCCTCCCTTCCTCTTAAAAGCCATCTGTGTATAGATGCTAAGGTTAAACCTCAATCAACGAGCAGCCAAGCTCCCTTTTGCTTTATGAGTTAAAAATGGATGCTGTTTCAGCTGAGTAGCTTGCTTTATGTTGGGATGGCTACACACCCTTCTGAAGAGGAGTAATATTGCCTAGTCAGGATTTAATTTGAGTTGTTGAGTGGTCTCTTGATCCTGAACCCCAATCTTTTTTCCCAACAAGCTAGGGGTGCAACAAAGACTTCTAGCTGACGTTGGGTAGCAGAATCCCTTCCCAGGAGACACTGCCCCACAACCTCATTGCAGCGGTCCCCTGGGGCTGGGTTTCTGTTGTTCCTGGGCTGATAAAGAAATCTAGGACTGAAGACTCCCCAACAACACGGGAAGGGACCAAAACAAGGGCAGCAGCCACCAAGCAAAGGCCACAGGGAGAAATGCTGTGGGGAGAGCAAACTACTCCTTGGTGTTGGGACATCCTGGAGGGTGAATGGGATCGAGACATACCTTTGCAGAAAGTGAGTGTGGAGTAGAGATCTACGGTTCTGTGGCTGCCCTTGATGATGTCATGCATCGTTCTGGCATCCTCTGGCCTGCTTGTTGCAAAGAGGCATCTAACACAGGAAACTGGGCGACTCCTTCCAACCCCAATGTATAGGTCAGAAAAGGATGAAGTAATTGAAATAGCAATGTAAGGAGCTTCCACTAGAACAAGGGAACATTGGACTTCTCCTAGAATTTCACATGCTAGGATAGGAAACAATTTAGGTAATATGAACTCTAAAGAAAATGAAGCTAAAAATTAAATTCCCCAATAGCACTCTCATACTAAAGGCAAGAAAAGTGGCCTTGGTTCCTGTCCCCAACCCTAGTCTCTACTACATCACCCAGCTGCCCAGCATGCTTGCTGGTTTCTAGTTTATGCATGTACACCCTCGCTATACCAGGTTTCTCCTCTCAGAATGTGAATCCCAAGGTGGTGGGGACTTGGCTAGGTGACATTCTCCTTTGAAGATTGACAGCTTTAGCTAATAGTCACTAAGTACAGACCTTAGACAGGCAGTTCTGTGTATAGAGGAAGTGTCACAGTCATGGGTTCCACGTTTGCAGATCTGTTTAACTACAGATTCAACTAACTTTGCATCAGAAATACTCAGAAAACACCCTTGTCTGTACTGAGCATGTGCAGACCTTCCCCTGGTCAGCAACCCCACCCCCACCCCTGTCCCCACCCAAGGACACCTCCTTACACAGTGTGTACACTGTTGGATGTGAAGCACCTGAGGCATCCTCCCAGCAGCTGTTCACACTGAGTGTGCTCTGTCATACCACCCACCTTACACACACACAGCCACAAATCCACAGCCATGTGTGTAGAGACAGACAGGCACAGGTGAGCATGCCGAGCTGAGAGTTCAAACCCAAATCTCCTCTCAAGAATAGAGAAGCCACAAGGACACAAGCTTTCTTTGTCTATATATTCCCCTGCAGTATCTTCAGCTACTAGTTGGGGGCACAGTTCTTTTGGGGGGAGGAAGAGGGAGTGAGGTTGAACAAACTCCCTACTTTGGACTAAGGCCAACTCCAAACCAAAGTGCCTGGCCGGTCTGATCATGGAAGGAACCAACTCTTCCTATGTGTGTGCCCTTCCTATCTCAAAGCCAGTGTCAGGAGCAGCTTTCAGCTCAGGAAGTCCACCATTGTAACCTCCCTGTGAGAGGGCGGATTCTTCAGATTCCCGCCTGCCAGATAACCACACCTCTCTGCCCACCTCCTGCTAATTGCCACGCCTCTGTCCAGGTTCCGGTTACATCGGAAGTCCTGCCTTCAGAGACTGAAGAAGAAGCTGCTGATTGGGCCAGGTGGCTGACGAACTTGTGGGAGTGGTTTTGCCTTTCTTATCCCAGCGTTTTGCTTGTTACAGATGATTATGGAATGAAAGACGGCTGTATAAATCATGTATCTGAGTTGGCCAATTTTTTATCCTTTCCACGCAGTAAAGGTAATATATATGGCTTGCCAAATCTCTTTATCTCTTTTCAAAATACCCATAGGTAATCGTGGCAGCTGGACTGCTACACACCATAGTCCACCCCGGCTTCTCTAGCTCTTTAGGTTCTTCATCTCTAAGCTCAGAAAAGCCAAGGTTCCCAGGAGGCTGCCCACTTGTCTGTGAGAGATGGGGCAGAACACTAGTGTCTTAGTGAGGGTTTTATTGCTGTGAACAGATACCATGACCAAGGCAAGTCTTATAAAGGACAACATTTATTTGGGGCTGGCTTACAGGTTCAGAGTTTCAGTCCATTATCATCAAGGTGGGGGCATCGCAGCATCCAGGCAGGCACGGTGCAGGAGGAGCTGAGAGTTCGACATCTTCCTCTGAAGGCTGGTAGCAGAAGACTGACTTCCAGGCAGCTAGGATGAGGGTCTTAAAGTCCACACCCACAGTGACACACCTACTCCAACACGGCCTCACCTCCTAACAGTGCTATTCCCTGGGCTGAGCACACACAAACCGTCACGCTGGTAAGTACTGCAGTCTCGGGTGTGCAGAGCTGTGGACTCAGAACTCACGTTTGGGTGATCTCCTCAGGGGCACCTTGAGCACGTCAGTCTCAGGGCCTTTCACATACTCTCCACCAAGAGCCCAGCAGAACATCTGAACCTTGGAGCCTCTCATCAGTGAGCACAGAAATTTCTCCCCGGAAGCTGTGCTAGCAGATCCAGGAAAGGGAACTCAACTCTAGGACCGTGGCTGTCACTAGCTCAGTACACGTCTATTAACCTTTCACCATATGCAAGACACACGAGAGACCGTGAGTGCATGTGCAAAATGACATGTCTTCCCCTCTCCCCCAGAGTAAACCAATGTGATGCAGTGGCGACTAGGGCCTAGAGTGGCCGCTCCTCTGAAAGGGGGTGTAGAACAGATGAAAGGGGAAGATGGTAAGGGGGTTCCTGTGGTTTGAATGCCTTCTCCAAAACTCTGGTTTAATTTGTCGTTGAAACAAAGATGTTAAGAGGTGGGATGTGGCCAGGCCAGATGGCTCAGCAGGTAAAGGCATTTGCTGGGCAAACCTGTTGACTTGAGTTTGGTCCCTGGAACCCATGTAAAGGTGACAGGAGAGAAGTGACTCAAGTCCCCAAAGTTGTCCTCTGATCTACACAATGTTGCCTACCTCATCCTCTATATACATGTCTTAGCTTGTTTTATGTCACCTTGACACAAGCTAGAGTTGTTTTAGAAGAGGGATCAGGGCCTCAAGTGAGAAGATGTTCCCACCAGGTTGGCCTGTGGGTAAGCCTGTGGTGCGTTTTCTTGATTGGTCATTGCTGGGAGGGGGGGGGGGCTGCCCCTGGGCTAGTGATCCCTGGCGCTGTAAAGGAGCAGGCCGGGCAAATCATGAAGAGAAAACCAGTGAGCAGCATCCCTCCAAGGCTTCTGTATCAGTTCCTACCGCCAGGTTTGTGCTGTGAATTCTGCCCTACTTCCCTGGATGATGGACTGACGACATATTGTAGGATAAAATAAACCTTTTCCTCCCCAAGTACCTGTGGTCATGGTATTTAACCATGCCAGGTATTTTATGGTATGGAAACTAAGAGAATATTCTTGTCTTCTCACCATGGTACGATATCGTACTCAGGCCCTTGGTAGATTTACCAGATGTAGACATCATGTTCTTAGAATTTCAGACAGCAAGCCAAATAAAGCTGTTGTTTATAATTTATCTAGTCTGTGGTATATTGTGGTAGCATCAGAACATGGTCTTAGGGGTCTTCAGAAAGTGGTGCATGGATGAGCGGTCAACTCAGCTAAACCCTGAAGGATGTAGAGTCAGCTTTGTGTGGAGTTGAAGACAGGAATGGGTAAAATGGAGACAGGCAGGGGAAAGACCCTTCACCACCATGGGGATCTTGCGTTAGAGGAATGGAGAGGCCCATGGAGAGAGGTTCACAGGGACAGGCCCATGGAGCGAGAGGCCCAAGGAGAGAGGCCCAAGATGCACAGAGGCCCATGCAGAGCTGTGACCAAAAATAAATAAGGGAGTTTGCATGGAGCCTGGGGGAGGGGAGAGACGGGGCGTGTGGGGGGGGGCGGGGGGAGCTAGCCCTTGAGAGGCAGAGGGTGGGGAAGGAGGTTTTCTCAGTGGGACAGCGCCCCCTGCTGAGCAAAGGCAAGCCAGAGCTGGGGTCCACTCTAGCTGCAGGAAGCTGCTGGCATAGGCAGTGACCCCAGAGACAGGGAGGGACTTGCCTTTTCCAGGCAGTTGCTGTTAATAAATGCTAGTGAAAACGGGGGCCACCTAGTTCCTGGCTCAGGTGCTTTTGTAAACACTTCAGTTTATCGTCACCTCAACCCAGTGGTGCCAAAGCTGGTGGTCAGGGGCTTACTAATATGGTCATCTCATTTGGTCAGTCATAGGCAGGCAGCTCAGGCAGCTCTGAAACCCAGGATGACCCAGAACCATATCCACAGTGACACCAGGCTTTGGGGTTTTGCCCAAGTTTGTCTAAATACCAAATCCTACTGTATACTCCCATCCTACTATGCCTTGGTTTGCTTTCATGTAACTCTTACACTCACGGGGCAAAGGATGAAGAACAAGAATTTGTTATTTCCTTAAAGGCAGTGTCATCGATAGGCACAAGCCTACGTTCTGGCAGCTCTTACTTCTTTTCTACATTTTCCTTCAAAGAGATTTTGGGCTCATCCAAAAACACTCAGAACACTAAAGCCTCAGAATGCAGCCCTTTTGGGGTTCGTGTCCAGTTTGTTAACACAGGGTCATACCCTGTGCTGCCCTGCATAGCCCTATGCAGTGGAAGAAACACTCCTGTTCCTGGAAATGGGTGCATGTGTGGAGAGATGGGGAAAGGAGAGAGGAGAGACAGGAGACAAGAGAAGGGAAAGGAGGGAAGGATGTGGGGGGAGGGGGGGAAGAGAGAGAGAGAGACAGAGACAGAGACAGAGACACAGAGAGAGACACAGAGACACAGAGAGAGACTGACTCTGCATAGCAAAACTTGACAGCCTGGAGTCTCACTGCTCTCTGTTACCACGGCAACTGCCATTGACTGCCAGGGATGGGGACCAGAGGATAACTAGGAGAAAATCAACCTGGGCAAGGGGCATCTGAATGCTTCCACCTGCAGCAGTGGCTCTGCCACTGCCCCATGCCCTCACCCAGCCCAGGGGCAGGGACTGTAAGAGGAGGGGTAATCACAGGAGCAACCACAATGCTACTAGTATAACAAAGGCTGACAGGCGGGACATGCAGCCTGTAGCAAGGTGTGGCTGTCAGTGCTGCTCCTACACAGATGCACAGATGACAGACTCAAACATCCTCCAATCAGGAAACTTCATTCTCTGTCTGGAGCTCAGAGGAAAAGATACTGAAGCTCAGTGTGGGTATGAGGAAAGCCAAGGAGGATTCCACGTCTCCTTCTTGCATAGAGAATGCATCACTGTGGAATCGCACTACCCTGGGCTAGCCAAGAATGTGATGGAGTGTGGAGGTGGTCTATCCCGAAGTCGCTGCATGGACATGTGTGTTCCACTTTCTTCCTTCTCTGTGCTCTTCACCCCACCCAGTATCCCTTCCTTCACATCCCTTATCACCCTTAGAGAAGGTACTGATTCTGACTTACTAAGGTCCCTTATGGGACAAAGTCAAAGCCTATGTACGTTCTTTGCATGTTCAGAGCTCCATGTTTTATCTTAGATTGGAACTTTGAGGGACTTGCTCTTTGGGGCACAGTGTGCATGTGACCAGCTGCCTCTGAAGGTGTCTTGCTGTAATGCAGAGTCAAATGCTCTAATTGCTTCTTCCAGGCTCCACCTCAGCACATCTGTTCAGCAGCAGCTGTTCCGCCGTGGCACAAATCAAAAGCCTGTCCTACTCCAAAGCCCCATTACTCCAGAAATGGCAAATACTTCCTCTCTTTCACGAATATATACAAGGTCAAGAATAGAAATTCCCAGAAGGAATCTATTTTGACCCTGCTGACATTCCAGGGCAGGGGCAAAAACTGACTTGAAAAATTCACAAGGACAGAGTACAAAAGGTTTCTGAATTCGTTTTGTGATATCACAGAGACCAACCAGAGAATCAATATATAACATGTAAGATGCTTGGTTATAAAGTTTTACAGAAAAAAAAAAAGTCAAAGCCTTTCTCTTCAGCAGGATTTTGTTTGAACTAAAGAGTGTCCATGGCTTTTGTGGTCTATTCTGCCTCCTCCCTCTACCCTTCCCTGTCACCTAAGTACCAGCATCCAGAAGTGTACTTAGCATGGCGTCCATCCTTTCTTGGCACCTATGTAACGTTGGTAAATTGAGACATGTCTGAACAGTCTAGGGGACCTGACTCCCCCAGAGTAACTATCCTGCTATTGTTAAAGGTGCTCAGGTCAAACCAAAGTTTCAGGAGATGACGTTCATCATGTCAGCATAACGCCTTGGCGACTTCTTCATAGGTTAGAAATTTACAAAAAGGAGAAGTTAGGGCAAGGACTGAAGGAGCTGAAGGGGTTTGCAACCCCATAGGAAGAACAACAATATCAACCAACCAGACCCCCCAAGCTCCCAGGGACTAAACCACTAACCAAAGAGTACACATTGGGGGAACGACCCATGGCGCCAGCTAGATACGTAACAGAGGATGGCCTTGTCGAGCATCACTGGGAGAGGAGCCCCTTGGTCCTGTGGAGGATCGGTGACCCAGGGTAGGGGAATGCTAGGGCTCTGAGGCAGGAGTGGGTGGGCAGGTAGGAGAGCACCCTCATAAAGGCAGGAAGAGTGGGGAGGGGGAAGAGGTAGAGGGGTTGTGGAGGGGAAACTGGGAAGGGAGATAACATTTGAAATGTCAATAAATAAAATAACCAATAAAAAAAAAAAGAAATTTACAAAAAAGGTGAGACAGGACCTGCAATCTGTGTGCTGGTTGAAAGCCTGCTTTACAGCTTGCCTAGCCAATCTAGACCTCGTGTACCTTAAGCTGAGTGTAATCGTAGAACATAGCTTCTCAGGTGTTAGGAAGGTGGAATGGAGCAATCTCCAGCGAGGGGCCTGGTGCTTGGGAAGCATTACCTCACAACAGCAGATACTATCTCCACTCATAGGTTCATACGGAAGCAAGTGAACATAGGGAATAGTTTAGCAACAAGGGTGCTTGGCGTGAGCTACATATACACCCCTCTTTTAATAATGCAGTCAGAGCCAGGCGGTGGTGGCTCACGCCTTTAATCCCAGCACTTGGGAAGCAGAGGCAGGTGGATTTCTGAGTTCAAGGCCAGCCTGGTCTACAGTGAGTTCCAGGACAGCCAGGGCTACACAGAGAAACCCTGTCTCGAAAAACCAACCAACCAAACAAAAAAACCAAAACAAAATAATGCAGTTGGCAACCTGGGACCTTCACCTGCATAGACTATGCATACACCTCCCCCTTCAAATAATATATACCTAGCAACCTGTTCACAAGCCAGGACCTGGACTGAGCTCCCCACCTTAAACAGAGGAGGTCTCCTCCTCTTTCAACAACCATCAGTTTCTAGTCAACTGTACTCTAGTTATATCCAGGTAGAAGGGCTGATCTGGCATAAACTAGTTTTGAGTGTACATGCAATAAGACAAATTCATTCAGTGTGAATTTTTAGGGGAAAATTCTATTGGTCATCATCATATGCTTAACGAATAATTGAAGATGCATATGATTAAATTCAGATGCATTAGAGACCCACAGCCAAACATAGATGGAGCTTGAGGAATCCTGTGGAAGAGGGGCAGAGAAGAATTGGAGGAGCCCAAGGGGTCAAAGAAACCACAAGTCACAGCCCACAGAATCAGCTGATCAAGGCTCACAGGCAACCAGAGACTGAACAGTCAGAGAACCTGTAGAGGACTGAGCTGACAGTCAGAGAACCTGTGGAGGTCTGACCTAGGTCTTCTGCATAGATGGTATGGTTCTGTAGCCTGGTGTCCTTCCCACGGACTCCCTTCTATGAGAGCTGGGGCTGTCTCTGACTCTTTCGCCTGCTTTTGGGACCCTTTCCTCCTACTGGATTGTGTCATCCAGCCTTGATATGAGGGAATGTGCCCAGTCTTGCTGTAGCTTGTTATGCCATGTTTGGTTGATATCCCCTGGAGGCCTGCCCTTTTCTGAAGGGAAATGGGAGGAGGAGGGGATCTGGGGAAAGGGGGAGGCACTGGGAGAAAGTAAGAGAGGGAAAAATGGCTGTCAGGAGCATAAATAAAAAAGAAAAACAAACAGATGCATTGTGGGAAGGTGCATGAAAAAAATAGAAAAATGCTTATGACCGAGTACAGTAGTCAACAGAGAATCACCCTCAAATACCCTTAGTAACCAAACTTCGCCCACTCTTAAACCCCATAAAAAAGCCCCTCCCCCAAATAATTTATGCTCTTGAGTATTCTAATACATGTGGCCTGTGGTTACTCCTTTTTTTCATTAATAAAAATATTTTACTGAATTTGAGGAACTTGGCACTTTTTAAGAATTCCAAATCTTTCATGCAGAACAAAACAAAATCCAATTTAATTTTTATTTTTTTATTTTTATTTTTATTTATTTATTTTTTTGAGACAGGGTTTCTCTGTGTAGCCATACCTGTCCTGGAACTCTCTCTGTAGACCAGGCTGGCCTCGAACTCAAGAGATTGACCTGCTTCTGCCTCCTGGATGCTGAGATTAAAGGCATGCACCACCAGTGCCCAGCCCAATGTTATTTTTTAACCTTGACCCAGTGGCAATGATGATTCTGAGGACCACAGGGAAAACAATGGGGGCCTGACAGATGAGAATGGAAATCTGGGCTTTACTGTGTCATAGCTGTGGCATATAATTGCCTACACTGGCTGCCCTCTCACAGGACACTTAAGTCCAATACCTTCTGAGGGTGTAGTCTTACTGATGGGTACAGGTGCTTGCTTGACCACGACTGATTTCTTTCCCAGAACCAAATCTTTTGGGCACTGCGGAGTCAGGGCTGCTGAGAGACAAATGATAATTAAGGCAGCTCCATTTTTTCCCATCCTGCCCCATGTCCCTTTCATCACATCTTTCAACAGCTCATGACATGAGACTGCCCTCTCATATGAAGTGTGCCTCCATTCCCCCAAAGTTGGAGGCATCAGGTCTTTACTAGATGCTACCTAAAATCATGTATGCCACCTCACACACTTAAATGACTGATCCCTCCCCACCCCCTTCTCGGCTACTTTTACGGGTAACTTATTTCAGAACGAGCTCAGATGCCCTGTTGCCTTTGGCGGATTCTAGGGAACCATTTCTAGGTCTGCCTGGTTCTTTCTTCTTCTGTGTTTGATGTCACAGAGGTGTGGGAGAAGAGATGAAAATAATCTCTTTAAAATGGTGACATTCGCTTGATCACACAGACATTTGTATGGTATCAAAGCTCTAGTTCCTGAAATCGAAGGCCGAGGATAAAGCAGACTCAAGCTTGGATCCCAGCATCTGTGTCCCCAGTTCCCCGCCCCCAGGCACCATCTGCCTACATCATCTCTCACTGACACCTATTCAGAGACTGTGCAACACAAAACCTGGATGTTTTGCTGCGTCCGGGACTTGATGCTGATGCTCACTTTTAACTTCCGTGAGACAAGTTGTCCTTTTGTAATTCATCACCACGCGCCATCACAGTAAGACATATTCCCTGACAGCCAGGGGTCATGCCCAATTGGACTAGAGAAAGATTTGGACTTATCTGGAGAAGATTCATGCTAAAACAGAATGTTCTCTAATAAGAGACCTGGAATGGCGAGATAAATCCCGAATTCTTGTTTTTTTCAAACCCAGCCCTTTCCATCCTTGGAATATGAGGGAGGGGTAATACTGAGGGAATTCTCAGAGGATAATTTTTTTTCCAGAGGATAATTTTTAAGGAGGCAATTATGATCTGAAAGGCAGACAGTGTACCCAGGATGGCAGACTCAAAGCTGGTGGCTTATGCGAAGGTATGCTTGCGTCTGTGGCAATTGTAAGTGCTGGTCCAAGTCACTGGAAGCTAATTCAAATAGCTACAGAGTAGCTTCTCTGTAGTCCTCTAAGTAGGGATTAAGGAGACTGACTGGGTGTGACAGGGTTTAGAAGCAAACCTGGAGCCTGTCACCTCTGGGTGGACAATGGAAACAGCTTCTGCCAGTGTGACTAATAGGAGCATGGGCTCCCTAGGGCAGCTTCGATACACTGTGAGGGCAAGACTTAGACACTGCCAATTAAGAGAAAGCAGTACCTACTGTGCTGAAGCTCCTGCAACCCACAACTCCTGGGGCAAAAATATGCTGTATAGCCCACTCCCCCACAAGTCCCAGTGCCTGATTTCCATGCTGAGAAAAAAAATTGAGAAGTAAAACATTTCCCAGTCCATTTGTCTCCTGCCTTCTTATTCTTGACAATAGTGTATCATGGGAAGAGGTGCAGATACCTTACTTCCCAAACGGTATTTATCATCGAAAACTTAAATGTATCTTAAAATATAAATAGGAACACATTACAATACTCATTAGTCTACATGAGACATTAGCCAAACAAAAGACAAGACATGCAGTTCCTGAGCTGTGGGATGATAACCCCAGAGACCACAGCCTGTGACACCAGTCTCTGAAAGGACAGAGAGTTCAAAGACAAAGGGGACTTGCTTTGAAACTGGGGATGAGGGTCAGTGGTAGAGCATGTGCTTATCACATGAGAGGGGCTGGGTTCAATCTCCAGGAGGGAGAAAGAACACTTAGATTGCAGGTTATACACCCCAGCCCCAGACACCACACACCACACAGCAGCACATAAACTAAAACCAAGGTCAAAGACACACTAGCTGACAGCTCTCACAACCCCGGAAGTCAAGAGCACTCATGTGACTAAAGGCTTTTTCATACTGGTTTGTTCAGCCAGGGCCCAACAGGACATTCCTAGTGTTTTAAAAATGTTTCCCAATGTTAAAATGCTAAAATTCCCAACGAGGGAGTCTACTTATGCTAAAAAGAAATAAGTATAGTAAGAGAAATCTGAGTTAAAAGTTTTATTCATTCAACATCTCACATTACAAATATTTAAAAATTATATGCATACTGGTATAAATAGTCATTTGCAAACTATTTAATAACATTAATTTTCCACTAGCACTTCAACAAATGAACTCTTTTAAAAAAGGAACTGTGTTATATAACTTAAGAGTAGAACATACAAAAATAGGAACTTAACGTGAAAATGACTTTAATAAAAAAATGAATTACCCTTATTTAAAATGCTAGAATAAATACTACAACCTCCCCATACACAGTAAAAACTATATGGAAATTCAGCCAAGTAGTACAATTAACTGACGCACTTAAATAACGTTCCCTTCTGATAATATGAGCAATACACTGGAAAAATTAGAGATTAGTAAAAACTAGACACCCACTTGCTAAAAGTTTCACTTCCAAAAAAATATAACAAAAATCTGATGAAATTATAAAAACTAATTATACTTTAAATTTTAAAAATATAAAAAATAAAACAGTTGAATACAATATTGTCCCAATTCTTACAATGCTATCAATCACAGTAGCTTTAAAATAAGATAATAAAATAAAGCAAATGACCAAAACCTCTTTTATTCCATTTTTAAAAATAATCTCAAATTTACATTAGTAGAAAGATTGATTTCTGATTCTTTTCTTTAGAAACACCAGCAAGAAAGAGGATTACTCTTAACAGTAGAAAATGACATTTTTTAATGTCTGCAATTAAAAACAAAGAATTACACTGCAAAGATCTTCCAAAGTGTGAGATAAGTATTGCACATAACTGGAGTGAGCTTGCCACAATTCATCACATTCAAGTTTTAAATCACCTTTTAACAGAAGATTCAACTCTTCAAAACAAAAGGGGTGAATTATCAAGTCTTTCCAACAGCACTCTCATAAAATGCTAAGTTCATTCACTGCAAGTTCTATTTTGCATTCTGCAGAGGTCTGTGTATGGAGAAGTAAATATATTATACCAAAGCCAGGGGACGGGGACAGGGTGGGGGGGTCGGGTCCTTTACATAGAAAATAATCAGAAACACTTTATTTTACATTGCAAAAATAACCATGTAATTACTCTGTAACTACATTGTAAATACATGGCTGGTGCCATGCTAGTGCGCTAGAACTACATGCTTGGTAAATTGAAGTGATACCCTAAAACCTGTAAACTAATTACATGTTAATAATGTTTGAGTTACATGGTAACTCCCAACTACAATCCCATGTAATCTGAAGGACATGTAATCATAAAGTTCAGAGTAATAGATAATCATTGTTTATGCCCTGTAAAGAAGTGGAACCAAATCATCTGTAAACACGCTTGTCACACAATCACAAGTAAATATTAGCAGAATAACAATTTCTTACATTAGTCATGCATACTAACATTACAAACCTGTCCTGTGGCAGGCGATTTTGTTTTATTATATAGAATTTAAAAGAGCAGACATCTCTGAATCAAACATGTAACATCAATTAATTAAGATTAAAAATGATTAAACATTCACCCAAAATGTCTGCATTTTATGAATAATTTTAAAAACTTAGTAAGAAGCTGTAGACAATTTTGTTATTTTAAATTTCTACCCTATGGTTATGCATTTAATTTTTTTTAGGAACTACAGTGTTATCTTGTCATTTTCATGCGAATTTTCCCGTTACTCTGTGACGTCACATAGACTGTTTCTTAGATTCTAGTACACCAGTAGCTGGTGCTGGGAAGGGTGTTTAGCAACATGCTTTCTCTTCTCTGCAGACTCGAAAATAGCATTGCCAGTGCACAACATTCATAATTTAAAATGTATGCAGAGCACTGAAATGTATAAAAAGCAGAATATAAGAAAATAAAATTTATTAAAATTATTTATATTAAAAAATGAAGTATATGAAGATCTCTCAGTAATAAAAGTACAAAAAGCTACTCTTTGCAATATGAAAAATTGAGGTATTGCATAAAGAGATATCCCGTCAGTGAAAAGTGTGCCTAAAAATGTTCACTGTTGGAAAAACAAGGTATACAAAAGTAGTGCATAACAAATGTACATCATGTGCATGACAAAGTAAGTCAGCTACAGACACTGTACCGGAATTCAGCAGGCCGTGTACAAAGGGAAAGTATTACTCAAAGCTAGTTCTCAAGCAGTGTTAGTTCTTGTTAACTCATCACACCTGTTTACTGAGAAGGACCAGCACGATTAGCACACCCCAAGCCACCTACAAGCATTAAAGGAAGAAAAAGAGGCAAATGAACATTCCAATTAGAATCATGTA
>JADRCD010191490.1:0-26631 GCA_019843815.1 Montemys delectorum | reverse complement strand
GTAGTCCAGGAGAAAAGAAAAAAAACGTCCCTGACCAGCTACACGAGAGACAGCACCCTCCACCACACAGCTGCTCTGCTGTTCTGTTAGCAGGGGATTCTTTGACAGTGGCTCCCTCTTTCTGTTGGACTCTTAGACAGCAAGTGCCTCCATTTTGACCTTTGGAACTTAACAGGTGCAGTTCATTAAAGCCTGTGTTAAAAATAAAGGGCTGCCTTTCCTACAGACAGCAGAGGGGTCACCAGCCAGGCGGTAACAGCACTGCACTGCGGGCAAGTCTTTGGTTCTGAAGGATCCAAGATGGTACTGTTAGGCAGCACAGCTAGCAAGACTGCACTCAGACTGTTGCTGTGTAATGCTCTGCACACTGATAGTAATCCTTTGAACTACGGTACGGCATTTAATAAGAGGATGTCAATTAAACCAAAAGTTACTTCCATGACCGGGGCTTCAAGAGACTATTTTAAATTTACCCCTGAAGCAGACTGTTCAAAACATAAGAACATCTTTCAACGCTAGGGTTGTATTTATAATAAAGCATGCATTACTTGATGAAGTTGGCACTTCAAACACTATGTCCCATGCTAAGTTCGGAAAGTGTATGTTATTGTACCTTATAGGAAGAGGAGGGTAAACATACGGGCTTTTGCACAGATTTACACAATTACTTAGTTCAACAGTGCAAAACACTTTGCAACTACTTGACTTTTTTTTTTTAACCTTTCCCCCCCACATTTTCTATGTTACAACTAAATTACAGGATTCCAAAGTAACTTCAAATGGAAACCAAGGTCAATGGGCAGCCGATCTGTATGTTGTTTTTAATCTTCCAGTTTTGGCTACAAGTGTAGTGTAACACAAAGTCAAAAATGATCTCCTTGAGGTATGTCTAGATATGTTGTTTTTAATGTCAAAATGGAGAGCAAAGGCTGACACCTGATGACTGTTAGTAAATTAGGATATAGAGTTTATATATAACAACAAAAATAAAATTTATGTATTTGTTCTTCTGTTTTCCCACCAGACATCATTAATTCTAGCTTTGGTAGGGCTCCTGGGCTGTCACTAGGAAGTTAAATAAATAAGGGCACTCCCTCAGTAGTAAAGTCACCCAATTCTTACATTCGGAATTTTAAGAATTATTTCAAAGAAAACAAACTCAGCTCTGCCTACTTTATTTTTTCTGATGTATGAAGGCATTTGAGGCATGGTCAAGCTATCCTCAGCCCCAAAGCTCTTATGGTTATGCTGCTCAATCTTGCTCATGCATTTGCCTCCTCTGACATACTCTTTCCTGTTAATAACTGTTAACTTCCTCCATTGCTGTTAAAGAATAAAAAGGGATAGAAAAGAGAGATAAGGAATGAAAGAAAAGAAAAGAAATGACAAGAGCACTTCCCTGGGGGAGACTGTGTCAGAAGAGACAATAGTGTAACTGGTTGGTGATTATCTCAATAAAGTTTTCTTATATGTTATATCATTACCAGCAATTAAAACCCCAAAATATTGTCTCATTTCTCTGTTAATATTTCTCTCCTCTAAGAAAATGCCACAGCAAGTTTGTATCCTCTTGGCCTCCAGCAAAACAAGAGAATTAAAACTTGCATGCAACATAATGGCAATATGAAATGGAGTTGAACATACTGTTTGTAGTGACACGAGAGTCTACGAAATACCTATGTTGTAGGTTGTTCTTTTCATTCTATGACTGTTAGTTACACACTGCTGCGCAGGGCATGCCAGCGTGAAGAGGCTGAGGAAGAGTTGGAATTAACAGAAGAGGGTATTTCTTCTGAGGCCTGCAAACGAGCTCTGGAGTCGTTCATTCTTCAGTTCCAGCGGAATGAAATATGCCGAGGGCGGTCACCACCTTCCTTCACCAGGGGTTTGTGGAATTCTCTGCCAGCACGAGAGTGAATAGCAGCCCAGCAATATTCACAGTAATACTGCAGACAGGTAACATTAGCACAGAAAAATGGAGCAAATTTCCCCCCACAACGGGCCCCTTGACATTCATCACACAGCTGGTCATCCAAGACATATGGCTTAACCTCCACCTGTATTGGAGAGATAAAAAGGGAGTTGGCATTCGGTACCTTGTGCAAGTACACTTCTGTGCTGTGGTTGACCTTTCTGTACCAAGGTGGCATAGGAAGGAGCAGTGATGCACTTACTGCAATGAAGGTCCTCCATTTTAAATAGCTTTTCATAAGATATCTATATTGCTTAGCATGTTAAAATAAAGTTTCAAACAAAAAAAAACCAAAGAGTTTATCAGAAACTATCATTATAATTTAAATAAAACCATCTAAGTACTTCCATCTCTCACAAAATGTGGACTGCAAGGTTTAGTGGGCAAGAAGATGCCTGATTTCTGCCTCATGAACTTTTGAGTGGTGGCTGAGCCTGGCTGGTGCTTTAAGTGTCTATATCTTGGGTTGTAATCACAAACTGGGAGTCTGGTACAACATGATGTGGCTCACTGTGTTCTTTGTCAGAATATTTACTTGAATCTAAAAGTGAGAGGTGACTACAGAACTGGGCCTGTACCAGTGTTAAATAGGCCAGCTGTCATCTGAGCCTTTCAGGCATTAAAATGACCTGGTTACTACCTCACCAGCTACAGAAGACCGCTAATGCTGGGTCTTGGGAGACTCCTGGATGAAACCTCCTAGGACTTTAAGTCCCACACTGCAGAGGATTTGGAGAGGCTGAACATTGACCCAAGGATTTCTCTGTGGAGAACCAAAAGTACGCATTTCTAATGCGCATTGACAGGGATGCGCATTGACAGGGATGTGTGAATGAAGAACAGGCAGACATGTGACTGTGCAAATCTTGCTCCTGCCACTTGTAGCTATAGCATGAGTTTTCTCTTTACTCACACTAGAGAACGGCCACAGACACTGAGTACATAGGACCTGAAACACCACTGACCATATTTATAGCTCAGACTGAGAACAGCACAATACAAACCAACCGATGAAGACTGTGGAGTATAGTGCCACCATGCTGGCTGCCGGTCCCAGTCCCAAGGGAAGTGCCAGTGTACATCAAACACAGGGCTTACATAAGATGGTGCCACCATTTCTAGAACTCTCCAAACACATTCCAGGACGTACCCGTTTATCTATCTCTCCATGCTGCAGCTGAACAAAGCGGGCACTGATAGCAGCTATGTAACTCTGTTGATTAGAAAAGGCGACTCGTCCAGCTCCTTTTGGGTATTTGAGCTCTGGGTCAGTATCGATTCCAGCATAGCAGACACCTCCATACAGCCGGTCCATTATCATTGCAAGCTCCACTAAAAAGAAAGGAGTGAGACACTTACAGTCAGGAACTCACCTGGCTCACCTAATGTTTCACCAAGTTTATGTGACCTCTGAGTATGTATCATTATAGTCATTATTAAAATCCAAATCATTATTATAATAACTATTATAATAACTTTTCTGCTGGGTTACTGTTTAACTGCGAGCTGGCTGGTTTACAATGTGCTTTCTTAATTTTCACAACCCATGAAATAGATAGTAATTATCTGAGAAGACTGAGGCTCCAAGATGAATGGTCTGTCCAGGTGACAGGGCCAGGCCTGGAAACTAGGTTTGTCTGCTTTGGCCTCACTGTTGTCATATCTATACTAGTTAGCAGGGTATTGATTCCTATAATTTGAACATTAGAAAGTTAACTGGTAGATTCTCTAGAAGGCCCTCTGCCCCTCCTCACCATCAAAACCTGTACCTTCGTTTATACATAGCTATTCACTAGCACATCTTGCATTGGCTGCTCTTTCAGAGGACGTGTGTTTGTTTGATTCCCAGCACCCATATGGCAACTCACAACTGTGCAGTTCAAGAGGATCCAAAGCCCTCTTCTGGCCTCTGGAGCCACTATACACACACTGCACACACACAGTGCGCAGACATGTATACAAGCAAAACACTCATATACACAAGATAAAAATAAGCAAAATCTTAAAAAAAAAAAAAAAAAAGAAATTTCAGCATAGGTACCTTGCATGGGTGGACAACACTTCTGCCAGAAGATAATGACTAATAAATGAAAATGTCAGTGCTAGGCTTGGGAACCCTCCCTATGAGTTACTGATCAGTGATACCTTAAAGGTCCATTAAACAAACAGACCACTGTCACGGCTCTTGAGTTGTCCACCATAACTAGAGAGTAAACTTTCTTGCTGAAGAGACAACATACTGGCTAGTTTTCATAGTCTTAGAAGGTGCTATGAAGGCTGATGGGAGAAAAAGCCATCAATGGGATCACATTGCAGTGAACCTTGGGTGCTAATGTATGTACCTGTCAGATAGCATGTGCTCACTGCTGCTCAGTAGTAGCACAAAGGTAAGGGGTAACCAACTGCTTTTTGGATTGGATTTGATGCCTTTTGCACAGGAGGGAATTCATGCCTGGTACTGTAAGCCTGGGCAAAAGCTTAGGAGGTCATAGGCCCCAGAGGGAACCTACCATTGTTGCCTTTCTAAGTGTTAAACCACCTCACAAAGGTTGATTCTTTACATGAATTAGTGTTGCCCTCAACCTAGCCAGAGATACTTGACTCTGCAGTGGGCAGTAGTCAATGCAGAAACTCCTAACTGGTCACAGAAGGGAGAACAAGTGACTATTGAGTGCTTAGTCCTAAATGGGACATCTAACAATCTGTCCCCAACACACTCAGGGAACATCCCAGAAGAGGGGACAGAAGAATGGAAAGACAAATGGGGAAGAGCACAGGAAATGCTGTCTCCTGGGCATGACATGACCATTGTACTCATGAACTCACTACAGTTGTAGTCACCTGCCTATGATCAGGCCAACAAGACCAGACAGCAGGAGACAGCACCAAGTGGGCTCCGTGGGTGACAAAAAATGTAAAAAGAAAGAAAAAAAAGGAAGGAAAGGAAAGGACATAAAGTAAGGAGGGGGGCTTAGGGGAGGTGCCTGGGGGAAGCTGGGTGGGTAGGATCAAGATACATTGTTTACATTTGTAAAATTGTAAAAAATAAATAAGACACTCTATTTTAAAAACTTGAAATAGTGAATGTATCTTCTCCATGGAATGTTAAAACATAAAATTTTATTTTAATCTCACTATACTCTTAAACCAGAAGTTATTTAAGTCAGTTGTGGATGTAATTCCTTTGTAGTTATTACTCTAAAACCATGTGGGGCTGCAGTTAAATGTATTAGGAACTCCATAAACAGCAGATGAGAAATTAAGGACATGGGAAAGGGCTTTGGATTTCCTATAAATGAAAGTAACATGATCAGCATTGTAGGCACTCTGCATCAGTCATTTCATTTAATCCTCAACTCTTCAAAGTTATGTACCTTTGATTCCATTTAACAGGTTAGAAAATTGAGAATTAGGGAATTTATACCATTTGTCCAAGTTTACTCAACTATTAATAGGAAACAGAGCACATTAATTCTAATGCAAACACTTAAACACTAGAACTCTCTCTCTTTCACATTAACTCAAAGCTCATGAGGTATTTCAGCTGAAGATCTTGATAGTTCATATGCTAACGATACAGAGACTTCATCTGTTTAACTATACCAGCTCGTAAGGGTCGAGGAACTCCACCAACAAATATTGTTTTCCGTGGGTCAAGTGGCTGTGAGCCATCCATTACAAAGTCACTGTCACTGAGATTCCAGGGCCGGATCTGCACCTACAGAGTGTGTAAACCAAAATGCTCACATCAAGAAACGTTCAAGATTGTTGCAGAGTATTTTACAATATTCCCATCTTATCACAGATCAATAGAGCTGCCTTTTACTTCAAAGTAAGAATATCCCATGAAGTGTTTACTTACTATAAGCCAAATCCTTAACACATCACACATCCTTAATTACCTACAAGTTAATTATCAGTTTTTCAGGTTACCCAGCCTTACAGGATCTACATAATTTAAATTTAAATAAAGTAAAAAAAGAAGGTCAAAATGAAGGTTATTCTGGTTACTGGCTCAAGGATATGCTGATTTGGGGAAAAGGTTTTGTTTTTATGTTTTTGGAAAAGGTGATTAAAGTATTTACACCTTCCAAAATTATATGGATCAGATATGATGAAGGGAGACCTCCAGAGGACTAGATTTCAGAGACTCAAACAAAAAATATATCTGCTGGATAGTGGTGGCACATGTCTTTAATTTCAGTCAGCACTTGGGAGGCAGAGGCAGGCAGATTTCTGAGTTCGAGGCCAGCCTGGTCTACAGAGTGAGTTCCACGACAGCCAAGGCTACACAGAGAAACCCTGTCTCGAAAGAAAAACAGAAAAACAAAAAAACAACAAAAAAATCTGATGATACTGAAATGTTGTTTTGAGATTTATATATTACAGAATATACAGCCTTGGTGAACTGGCCTGCTTGAACTCCTGATGTCCTGGACTTCAGCAGGATCCAGTCAAGACACAGACATTACAGACTAATAAATCCTGTTTTCCCTATCCCCCTCCCGCCCCCATACTTCATAATATCTCAACGCCCATGGTCAGCTTGAAGAAGTTACGAAAAGTCATCAACCCAGTTTCCTGGGCTTTGGGGCTGGAGAGGGTTATTAATAGGTTGACTTTCTAGGGAATGTAGAAATAGTCATATTTGGAAATGGAGGAAATAGCCAGAATTGATTGTATAGCCATAATCTCATTTGATAGAAAACTTTATAATTGTTACTAAGTTAAAGTCATAAGTTCTTATTTGGTACAGAATTTATTTTGATATAAAATCAAGGTTATCATTGGTATAAATTTCTTCTATTGATACTAAATAATTAAAAGTACAGAGCTTAGACCCAGTCCTTTTGCTGTTATTATAAACAGATCTGAGATGTTTAAGCCTGTGAGTTTAGGGCCAAATAATAAATTCATGGCTCTGTGTTTATTGTTAGGGTAATTTCAAGATTTTAACTAATAATAGCTGAGAGTAGTTAACAGACAACAGTCCAGATTACTTTACATAGATAGGTGGTTTTCAAAAACATCAGAAATCTACAGAATGTGACGTTTATTGCAGCTTTCCCTGTTTTAGATTCTAAGAAGAAATAGACTCTCTTGAGTTTCTTTTGCGTTGTGGTGAAAGAGCCACCAGGCAAAAACTGCCTCTTCATCTACAGACAATACTATCCAAAAAAGGACACATATACAGACTTAGGACAGCTTAAATCTGTCTCTGACTTTGCCCTCCCTGAGCGAGTCCTTAATATTCCTGTTTCTCTTGTCTGTCAGACATTCACAGGCCACAAGGCTGAAGACCGATGTGCCAACGTTTTGAAGTAAGGACTGTCCAGGTGTTCAGCAGTCTCTATATTGGCTAAATTTTTGGAAGCTGGGCTTCCAAAATATATAGGCTTCCTATATATTTTCAATTATTATCAGTCGTTCTTGGATTTCTGATGGGATTGAAAAACTACACAGTCCGCTAGCCAGCCCAGGCTTTTTACTTTTGAGAGAGGATGGTTTTCAGATGGCATCCAGGCTACGGCAAGAAATAGTTAGGTGCAAAGTTTTTGTCTTTTAAGTTAGGATAGAAGATAGTGTTCAATTTTATTGGCAAAAATGTTGGACTGGGTGTAAGATCTATCTTATACCAGATAATTTACAATGTATGTAATAGTTGTGTTCAATTTATATTTTAAGAGAAAGTCTTTTGTTTTTTGTTTTTTTTTTTGTTTTTGTTTTTGGTTTTTTTTAATTAAACAGAAAGGGTGAAATGTTGCAGCATTTTCTCTGTCCAATCACATTAGGGCAGTGACAGGCCTGTGATTGGACAGGAATAGAGAGGTGGAGTTAGAAGTTTAGGAGTGAGAGAGGTCAGGGAGCAGGGGGAGGAGCCAGAAAAATCATCATGGAGGCAGGGGAAGCAGGTTAGAATAATTGGGTTAAAACATTGTCTTTATCATTTGGCTCTGAAACTATTGTATTGGCATCTTGTAAATTGTGATCTTATTAATATATAAACCTGATTGGATAATTAAGCCTTAAGAGTCATATATCTACTGGGTAACTAGGTGCTAGATAACTGATTGTGGGGTGTGTGGAGCATTGCATGTAAGCAAGATGATCTTGCTAGCTGGGAGAGAATGGCAGGAGCCCACTGGGACATAGTGATGTGGTTGGCTGGTACCAGCAGGCCAAGAGAGTTTGCAGGGTGGTTTTCTTTTAAATATTTCCTGCAACAGGACTCAGCATTTCTAGTCAATGCAGACTTACTGTTGATACTAACAATTCTATTACATTGTTTCAAAACTATTTCTAAGTAAAAATATTGCTAATATTTGCAAAATTTTTTAAAAGATTTATTTACTTTTATTCATTTGGGTGCTAGAAACTGAACCCAGGTCCTCTGCAAGGGCAGCAAGTGCTCTTAACCACTGAACAGTATTATGTTGATAAACACTTTAGTGTTCACTAGCCTAATCAAGAATAATAAGCCAGGCCTGGTTGTGCAAGCTTGTACATCCTCTGTACCAGTTTGACTTCTCTAGGTACTATGAGTGTGTGATTGTCTTTAGCAATAAAGTCTTACCATCGAGTTTTTGTGGGGAGCCAAGAACAATGACAATAGCCTGTATTAGTTTGGGGGGGCTCTGAAGCCCCCAACTAACAACTCAAATGGGTGGTGGGGAGGTAATCCCACACCTGGCATTGGGCTTTTGTCAGATAACCTATGGCTATCTGATAGGTAGGAGCATTGTCCCTCTGTGTAATGTAGCTCTAATTCCTTCCTTCTCACTATGTCTGTTATATATACATCTATAGAATAGTTTCAAAACTATTTCAAAGTAAAAATATTGCTAATATTTGCAAAATATTTTAAAGTTTCATTTAAATATTTTATTTCTTTTGTTGTTGTGGTTGTTTTGTTTTGTTTTTTGAGACAGGGTTTCTCTGTATAGCTCTGGCTGTCCTGGAACTCACTCTGTAGACCAGGCTGGCCTCCAACTCAGAAATCCACCTGCCTCTGCCTCCCAAGTGCTGGGATTAAAAGGGTGCTCCACCACTGTCCAGCTATTTTATTTCTTAATAAATAATTTAATAAATTCATTTTAATTTTAAACATGTATTTAAAGATTTCTTTCCATGTACTTCCATATGGTTTTTCAAACACCCTAAGCGTTAGCCTCCTCTAGTTCTTCCTCTGCCCCTGCTCCCAATCCTTTTCTGCAGTTATACCTTCCCACTTATAGCCTAGAAAGTACTTTGTAGGCTGCTGGCAAAGAAAAGTGTCAACAATCTTACCCAGCTGTGAACCCTGTGAGTTACAATAACAACCAGCCGGGCAGATTTGCCCATTTGATTAATAATGGCATAAATGTTATGGAGTAACCAACAGCTTTCTATTGGAATTGTGGCCCACTTTATGCCTAATACCTGGACCAAGCTGGGTAGGTCACTGGCTATAAGAGGACAACCTACTATTATTTTGCTAAAGGTATACAGTATTAAACTCCCTTCTAAATATTTATCCTTATACCTGTAGATTAAGCATATCTCACTGCTCATCAGAGAAGTGATACAGTAGGTTGTGCAGTAGATTCTTTATGCAGTAGATTGTGGCTAGCAGTAGATGGTGGTTAATGCAAAGACTCACAATTGTTCAAAGTCCCAAAACTATATGAGTGTGAAGTGTTCAGACAATGGGACATCTATCTCACATGTCCTTACCCCCAAAAGGATCAGGAAGAGGGAGTGGAAAGACTATAAGAGATGAGGTTGAGGAGGATGCTGAAAAATAGTGTCTTCACCAACTCACAGCAGCCGTGGTTGCCTGCACAGGATCAAGCCAGCCACCGCTCCAATGTAGGTAGAGAGATGCTCATAGGCCATCTCTAATGCTTTGGGTAGTGTTGGCTACTTGGGGAGGGACAGGCAGTTTTTTCAGTAGCATGGCCCATTGTTGGTTGACCATGCTCTAGAGGTTGACCATGCTCTACAGCCATGCACACATACATAGACAGCACTAATAGACGCAGTGAGTTACTAGAAGGAGGAGAAGAGGAGGAGGATAAGGAGGGGGAGAAAGAGGAAGAGATAATGTACTTGGGAGAAAAATGTAGTGGAGAGAGGTTTTCTAAAAGTTGGAAGGGGGGTTGGTATACCTTGTATTCATGTGTGAAATTACCAAAGAATATATAATAAAACCTGTTATATTCAATTTTCAAACATATAAATTTAAGTAAGTTTTCACATGAAGCAGGTGAGTGGAGGCATACACAAAGGGCAATTTTATGCTGAACTATACTCACTGGTTTATCTTTGATGGTTGGACTTGATACACACAGGTAGAGTTTTCCATCTTCTTCAATACATGCATCAATGAGAGCCTGGACAGAACTTTCATCTTGAAACAGCAGGAATGCATAGCCTTGGAAAGAGGAAACAGAATACAAGACTTAAATGCTTTCCTGTCTTTGTCATACATAGGATAAAAAGCTTAGATTAAAATTAAGGAAGGGAAAAATAATAGAAAATACGAAAAAATTAAAACAACTTTCCTACTAAAAGTCTGAACACATCAATACCTCATTTGAATAGAATCTTTAGTAAAATATAATTTTTAGTAGAATGTTAAGAGGTTACACATAGTGTGTGTGTGTCTATGTGTGTGTGTATGTGTGTGTGTATGTGTGTGTGTGTGTGTGAGAGGTGCATGAAAGTTAACTTTCAGGAGCTGGTTCTCCTTATTCACCACATGGGTGCAGGAGGACAGAACTCTGGTTGTCAGGTATGGCAAAAGTACTGACCCTTCTCACCAACTCTACTTGGGAGTATCTGGAAACATCTTGTAATGTGTAATTAAAATTGAATTAAAAGTATAATAGGTAGAAAATTTGAAAACATACTTAGAAAACTTTTGAACAACAAAAACTTTTGAAGTGAAAGTAAACATTTATGAAAATGCTCCAAATTAGACAATCTGAGAATAAAATGTACTTTAATATTGCATCTTAAGAATTACCTTTTGGTGGAAAATAAGATTTGCTCTCTGCTTTATGAGGCCAATCCACAATCAAAGGGCCAAAGCGACGGAAACTAGCTGTGATCTCATCTAATGAAAAACAACAAAAAAAAGTAGCATTAGTTTTAGATGTCTTTTATAAAATAAAATCATTTTAATGAAGTCATAAAAATAACCTGCAGCTAGAATAATGTGGACCCTCAAAGAAGTATGTGCCCAGTCCCAAAGTCTACTTGAGTGTCTCAGTGAATGCCCAAGCAGTCAGAACACACATGCTGAAGCTGTAGGCCTTCACTTGGAGCTTCATGTTTTTCACTGTCAATCTCATTTTTATATACTTATCTAGCACAAAAAAGAGAACAATGACAGATAAACCCAGAACACAATTAGCTTTCTATCTCTCATCACAACTCATGCTCCCTCCTTCTTCATCACCTCATCACTACCCTTTCATGTTCTCCTTTTTAATAAAAATCTATCCAACAACAGTAGGAAGAGCTCCTGTATTACTTCATGTACATATCACACTCAGGACTTGGCACATCTGCCTTCAACACCTTCCTTTTTCTCCTTCTCCCTCTAGTTAGATACATACATGAGTCAATTCATCCATCCACAATCTTTTACTGACATTATGCTTTATAATTCCCAAATGCAATCAGCTCAAAGCAAGGTTGCTTTCTTTTATAACACTATATGTAGCTTCTATATTCAAGAAATCAATACTGATTCAATTATTCTCCAGTGCTGAGACTCCACCTGATCAAGAATTCTATCCAGAGCACACGTTGTATGAGCGTCACTTCCCTGAAGTGCTTGCCCTTCTTAGCTCTCCACACTCAGTCTATATAGCAGTGGTTCTCAACCTGTGGACCTCGGCCCCTTTGAGGGTCAAACAGCCCTTTCACAGGAGTCACCTAAGACCATCTGCATATCAGATATTTATATTACATAACAGTATCAAGATTACAGTTATGAAGCAGCAATGAAAATAATTTTATGATGGGGGGGGTTACCACAACATGAGGAATTGTATTAAGGGGTCATAGCATTAGGAAGGTTGAGAACCACTGTTCTATAGTATGCTGCTATAGAATAAATGTATACTCAATCTTGTAAATCTTTATGCTAAAATTAGATCCCCATTGTGAGAGAATTTAGAGGAGGAGCCTTAGGTAGTTGTCTGGGTTATTTGGAGGTAGAAGCCCCATTAAGAGTATCAGTTTAGCATATTTATTCATATAAGAGGCCCCAGAGAGCTCCTTTGCCACTTCTATCATGTGGACTTACAATCATGGCTATTATCAAAAACTTGGTTAGGCAAGGAGCTGCCTAATTAACCTTGAGCTTCCCAACCTCCAGAACTTTGAAAAGTTGCTGGTGTTTATAAGCAATCTGGTCTATGGTATTCTCATCTAGCAGTGCCTTCATCTGGATTAGTATTCTGCTTCCTCATGACTACTGTCATGCTATGTATCCCAAACACAAACAATGCTTTGTCACTTCATCATTAATTAGACACAATGATCTTAGTCACTGGCTTCTGCCTGGTTTCTCTACCAAGAGACCATTTTCCTCTGGATCTGACTTGCGCTTAGCAAGGAATAATATGTTGCCTACCTCCCAGCATCCTGTTGCATTAGTCATGCCACCTCTTAGAAGGTGCCCATTGATAGATAGGTAACCATCATTATGGCTGCCCAATGTTGATGATCTGTTGCCACTGTTCCTTCTACATTTGCTCATCGGTATTGTACAGTATGGAAGTCTCTTCTAGTTGTTTATTCTATCTGTACATACCTACTTTACTCAACAGGTTAAAATATTCCAATTCCCTCTTTAATTATTTTCACATTCTATCTATCTATCTAGCTATCTATCTATCTATCTATCTATCCATCTATCTATCTATCTATAATTATCCATTCACTTAACCATTCCTCCCTTTGTCTTCTCTCTCCTTTCCTGAGTGGGCCAGTGGGAGCTCCCAGGACCTTCTGACCTTTCCCTGTCATTTGCACTTCCATACTTTGTGGCACAGGAAGATATTCCATATCTTGTTTCCTTACCGCACCTCTAGAATCATGTCAACCTCTAGAATGCTTTTTTAAAATGCAGTCTGGGTTCCTTTTCACAGCAAAATGGAATCCTATATGCTCCTAACTAGAGGGTATTCATGATTTCCAAGTCCTCTTCCGTAGACAAAGCTCGGAAACAAATGAATATACATGCAAACAAATGTGCTTATAACTATTTTTATACTATGCTTTTTTATAAAAGCAACATATTTTGATATTTCCAATGCAACTCCAATATCTCATTGCTTTCCTAGCCTTCTTCCTTCCTTCCCTTGTTCTAATCTCCCTCCAGCTGGGAAGCACTGGACTCACTGTGCTCTACCTGTACCTGCAGTACAATTTAGCTCAAATGAGACTGGCTTACAAGAGATTGCTGCTAGGCTAACTTGGGAGTTGCATGCTTCCTAGGTCACTTTTCCTGAGCAAGCTGAGTTAGATGGTGAGAGGAGAAGTAACTATAACCTGCACCAGGAGAGGGAGAGCGTCTGCTTGTGTGTTGAGAAGCTGAAACCCTCTCTGCTCCAGTTTAAGAAGATTAAATCCAAATGCAACAAGCAAGGCTCTCTTGCCAGAGAGGAGAAACCACCCTTGAGGGCTCCTGGCCCCCTCTCAGGTGTTCCCCGGTTTCCAAGACTACAAGCAGAGCAGCATTTCAACTTCCTTACTTTAGGATCACTGTCATAGCATGCTACTTGACTTGCTTAGATTGTCCAAGTATTAATTCTGGTTTTGTTCCTGTTTCAACTTTAAATGATCTGCTTTTCATCCTACCACTCATAGAAATTCTGTAATTTTGTACTGCACAATTGTGTAGACTGCAGTATTTTTCAAGCTCTGCATTCTGAGGGTGGTATGGAGAATGGGAATGAATGGAATTGAAATTACAGCAATTTTATCAAGATATTTAACAAATGTGTTTTTTTATAACCATCAACCTTCTAGATAAACTTCTGATAAACTTGAACTCAGTCTAAGTGACAAATGACAAAATATTTTTAGATCTTATAGACTTTCATAGAAATTGATTCTATGTTATAGAACATGAATTAGTTTATTTCCATTTCCATTCAGGAAACCAAGATAAAAGAAACAAAGTACCCAAGGCCGTACAACTGCTGGATGGTCTGCTACTGTGATTTTTATTACAGTTGCTGAGACCCAGAAACAAACTCAGTCTTACTAGATAACTAATCCCTCCAAGTCCTTGTATAGCTGGCTACTGACTCAAGTCTCAGCTCAAATACTGCTTTTTTTTTTTTTAAATTGGATATTTTCTTTATTTACATTTCAAATGTTATCCCCTTTCCCGGTTTCCCTCCCTCCCCCTGCATCTATGAAGGTGTTCCTCCACCCACCCAGCCACTCCCACCTCCCTGCCCTCAATTCCCCTACACTGGGGCATCTATGGAGCCTTCATAGAACCAAGGACCTCTCCTCCCATTGATGCAGGACAAGACCATTCTCTGCTACATATGCAGCTGGAGCCATGTGTACTCTTTTGTTGATGGCTTAGTCCCTAGGAGTTCTGGGGGGTCTGGTTGGTTGATGTTGTTGTTCTTCTTATGGGGTTGCAAACCCCTTCAACTCCTTCAGTCCCTTCTCTAACTCCTCTATTGGGGACCCGAGCTCAGTACAATGGTTGGCTGTGAACATCTGCCTCTGTATTTGTAAGGCTCTGGAAGGGCCTCTCAGGAGACACCCATATCAGGCTCCTTTCAGCATGCACTTCTTGGCATCCACAATAGTGTCTGGGTTTGGTGACTGTATATGGGATAAATCCCCAGGTGGGACAGTCTCTGGGTGGCCTTTCCTTCAGTCTCTGCTCTACACTTTATTTCCATATTTGCTCCTGTGAGTATTTTGTTCTCCTTCTAAGAAGGACTGAAGCACCCACACTTTGGTCTTCCTTCTTATTGAGCTTCATGTGGTCCAAATACTGCTTTCTTAAAGTGAGTTTCCTTAGCCATCCAATCTAAGAAGACTCCTTGCATGTTAGATCTCATAAAACTGTTTGCTTTCCAACACTGTTCTTTGATACCTTCTCTTATGTTTACATACTTTTGATGCACCTTCCCCCATTAGAATGCAGATTCTACAATCAGGGCTCCTCTATCTTATTTACTTCTATAAATAAGCTGAAGAACAGTGCTACTGTTTAAAGAACATATAAATGTTTGCTGAATGAATATATAGATATAGATATATAGTTTAATCACTTTTAAGATTCTCTTTCTTGTAGTACAACTACAGACTACATTTTTAAAAAGTTCACGCTTAATCTAAAATTTAAAATTTTGAAACAATGAAAGGTAGAAAAGAAATAAAAAACAACAACAATAAAACTGGAGAAAACATGCTGTCTACAATAGACTCCTTGGGAAATCTTCTCTGGGGTCTTCCCTCCTTTCCATTGAATTTGGCCCTCAGGTCATGCTCACAGTCCTGCCCCTCCTCCTTCTGCAACTAATCTTCTTACCATAGACGGTATTAGGCCTTATTACCATAGGATGACAGGACAAGAGAACAAGGTGAGTGGGACTGAAGAGTCAAGAGCCAGGAAGACAGGCTGTAACAACAGCAAACCCTAGATACAATTTCCCCAAGGGCCACAGAGTGGCACGTGGCTCCAAATAGTCCTTCCTGAACATACCTTCATCAATATCAGGAGGCAATCCACCCACAAACACCTTTCGAGAATATCGTTCCACTCTCTCCCCATTCTGGTGAGTGAAGCAGTGAGGTGAACCCAGACCACTATGAAGAGGTTGATCGCCACGGCCATCATCCAGGAATCCATCTTCCATTGGAAACAATGAAGATTGACCTGGAACAGAAAGCAGAACAGAAAGCTAATAGAAAAGGCTCCTTGCAACTAACTATTACACACATCAAAGCAGACAGGAGCTGATAGATCTGCTGCTTTTTATTTGTTCAATACAGGATATCACTTATGCTCTTGAATTGTTATCACCTTAAGGTTTTCTGCATTAGAGAGACTATATATGGTTAAACAGAGGGCTACTCAAGTATCTCACAGGAATGCAGAAGCTTCAGAACATGAAATGGAAGACCAGTTAGAAGAAAGTACTCTTTTGAAACCAGTTGCCAGCAGACTGCACTGACTTGGCAAGTGCCCCATGACAACCTCCACAAGGACATGGAATATTAAATTTAGCTATAAAATGCTGGTCACATACATTTCTTTAATGGACCAAACTATGTAGTCTCTGCACACTTTCCTATGAATGTACTTAAAATGAGCAAGTCAATTTAAATGAGCACTCATTTTAGTTTATCTTAACTAATAGGATATAACCAAAGCCTACTTAATGTTGGTTCCCAATTCAGCTTCTAGTCTTCTAATGTTTAAAATCTGAAGGCATGCTAAGGCTGAGTGATTATCAGCTTACCAAGGATGTCATCTGTTTTGAAAAACTATCCTAAAAACTGAAATCCCAATCATCTGAAATACATAAGGAAGTAGAAAGACAAGAAATACCAATGTCTATAAGTCTCCCCATACTCACCTGACAGGAAAATAGAAATATCTATTATAAGCAAAGCACAGAGGCGAAGACAGCTGCATCTCTGAGCCTTTAGCCCTGCTCAGGCTGCTTTTTACTTCTAGGTGTCTCTGAGGAACGGTTAAAGGTCCTCTAGAAATGATCTCAAGTCTCTTCCTTTATTGGATCTTTCACAAGCCCTTTGGTTGCCACAGTTGTAAGTCCCAGTCCCAAGCATAGACAACAACAGTGTTTCTGCCACAAATGTATTCTATACACTATTAGTAAATTATGGTTCAAACGGCTCTATATTTGGAGATTACTTTCTGAATGATCCTTTTTTAAAAAATCACATTTTAAGTCTAAGTGACTTAATGGTCTTATAAAATAGCAAAAGTATTACAGAGAAGAAAATTAAGTTTAGCTAGGAATGTCTAAGAAACAAGTCTTTAAAATCCCATTTTTTCTAAAGCATTTGTAGAATTACTTATTTATCCAGCTCATCGCATTTTAAACTAAATACATGTATCATGTTTACTTAGTAAAACAAGCTCATGTAAGTTACTTACGCATAAATGACTCTCCAATTAATGAGATAATTTCTAGACAAATCTAGCCTTTAAACAGTCAAATCTTTAAAAAAAAATTCTTAAATTCTTCTAAGGAGTTAAAAAGGCAAATCTTTAGCTGTAAGTAAGGTAAATATCTAATATAGAGAATTTAAATCCAAATTATCAAGCTCTTTAAGTCTCCTCAATTAGAATGTCTATAGCTCCAACTACAACACAGAGATTCCATATAGGTCAAACCCAGCCACTTCCCTTCACTCTTTTCCCACAGAGATTATAATCTGGGTAAGCCCAATTCTCTCCATATAGAACTGATACATTCAAAAGTGAGAAACATTGATGTTACCTCTCCTTCGCCCATAAGTCCTTGCTGCATGTCAAATGAGAAGAAAAAACAAAACAAACAAACAAAAAACAACCTTTCAAACATTGTCAAAGAATCCACTGAGATTTCATCTATGAGCTTTTGAAATGGAAAGATGGCCATATTCTTTGTATTTCCTGGTCTATGTATCAAAAACCAAGAAATTAGATGGTGGTGGTCAGTTTCATGCATTTTTAAAAAGGACTTCAACGACACTATAAATCTTTACTAAACTTCACTTGTTTTAAAGAAAACCTTTGGCTGTAGTCAGCATCCAAGAGCCAAGATATTATGAAGCTAAGGCTATGTGTAACATGATCTACACCAAGTGTCACTATGCTCATTATATCTTCTCTCAGATTTCCATGCTAACAATTTAGTAAACATATCAATATTGAATTCATGACTTTTCACCATTACAGAATACATATTTATATACAGTATTTTTATGTTCATTCCAAATAGAAGAAAATCATAACTAATGAAAATTTTAGGCAATTTATATATTGTCCTTAGTCAAACAAACAAACGACCCACCATCAACAAAAAGAAACCTGCTCAGTCCCAAATGTTCAAAACTGAAGGTTTGGCATTCTGTCATCAAATCATTTGCAGTTCAAAGGAAGAGAAAAGATAATTAATTGAATCCACAAGAAACAGCATCAACTTTAGAGCAAGAATATCTGAGGAAATGCTCTCTCCCTGAAATAAGCTGGCACTGAAGGCTTATCCTGTTCTAGGGCCTTGGCATGATTCAATAATTCCTGACCCTGTGGTATTGCTAAGCACAGTGGGATAAAACAACCTGAGGCTTTGACCTCAAGGAACTAGTGATCACATACCACAGTGTCACGCAGAATTTGTAACGATAATGAGCCATGCCTATGGCGACACACCTCTCTTTACCCACTTTCATTTTCCATGGTTTCAGTTGTCAATGGTACACCTCAATATGAAAATATCAAATGGAAAAATTCTAGAAATAAAATTGATAAGTTCTGAGTAGCATTATGCAAGCTGGTATGAATAATCTCTTTGTACAATGTGTTTCTGCTCTGTGCTACCTGTCTGTTAGTCACTTCTGAGATATTTTGAGAGACTATATTTAAAGAACCTTTATTACAGTGCATTTAAATTATTTTTCATTATTATTGTTAATCTCTAACATACCTCATCTATAATTAAACTTTATTACACATGTGTATGTATGTATAGGAGACAACACAGTATATAACACAACCATTAATGTTGGATGTCTCTAGGAACATAATTCTACTGGTTATATAGCATGTGCAACAGGGATAGAAGAAGAAGAATACCTTGAAGTGAAGGGGGTGGCAGGGATGGAATCTAGGTGAGATCTTAAAGGACACATGGAGGAGTGTCAGGATGGCCATACACAGGCAAGGGTGCTGCCATGTTCAGGCAAAGAATGTAGCATGCATGAGATCCAGCTGGGGCCTGGGTTTAACCAGAACACTTGGAACAGACTCTTCAGTTAGATGCCATTTTAAAAACTGCCAGGACTTTCACTTTTAGTCTTCTAGATTCAATACAAATCAGTTTAACTCAGAACTACCAGGCAATTATTTTGCAAAATAAAATTAGTTTTCATACAAAAATACCTTTCTACCATTACTACATAGCACTGGAGTCCACTGAACTGCTGGGTGAATGGCCTACAACAGTGCTGAGACTTTCCTCCAGGAAAGCCTGATAGGTGCTCATTGCAGCAATGTCAAGGCTAATGTTGGTCACGAGCTACTCTCCAACTTACCAGACAGGGTTAGAAAGAAAAGTGACATCACAAAAGTGGGAGTCTGCCTGAGAACATTCTATTTAGATAACCACTTCAAAGACAAAGCAGTTCGAGAAAAGAATGACTTGGGAATCTGAATTCTATTTTTAAAAGTGGATTGATGCTACTTCAATTCCTGGGAAAACAGATATTTATTTATAAGAATGGCTTTTAAAAGCTACAAAGACCACATGAAAACTCACATGGCTCCCAATTAAAAAAAATTAATAAAAACCAAAGCCTTCAAGAATAGTAAGAGCTGGGCAGTGGTGGCGCACGTCTTTAATCCCAGCACTTGGGCGGCAGAGGCAGGCGGATTTCTAAGTTCGAGGCCAGCCTGGTCTACAGAGTGAGTTCCAGAAGAATAGTAAGAGCTACAGATAAATACCTAAAATAAAGTATCCACAAAAATCTTCGTTAATTTTTTTAATTTATATACCACAAAATTAAGGGGTTAAAGTACAGGCATTTATGGTCAAATTCTGGGATTAATGTTTGAAAACTAATCAGACACCTTTTCTCATATTAAGGAAAAAATAGGCGGTAGGTGCACAATACTTACAACTATAAAAACTTGAAAAAAATTAAACAAAAATTAGTTTAAACTAGTACTGAAAAATAATGATGTTTGACTTCAAAAACGAGAATGTATTCTTTTTATTTCGGCTTATATCTTGTACATGTGTACGTGTGAACTTTGACATGTGACATATATGGGAAAGTAAACAAACTGTACATGATGAACATGTCTACAAACCAGATCCTTGTAGTAACTGAATGCTAAATGAAGCCTCTCTATACATGTAAATACCCTAATGCTCCTTCCTCACTGACTTCTAGGTATGTTTGGAACACACATTGTGATGAAATACTTGTTACATAGACCTTCCTGGGGAAAATGTCACACACATGTCTAACCTCATGATACAAAATCTAACATAACATTTGATGTTTTGCAAACACCGAGGTAGTGACAAGGGGCAACATTCACAATGACAAACAAATTTTGGGGATGTTCTGGTTAAGTCAGCTGAAGTACACTTTGTTAAGAATTTTCTTTTCCCAAAATTACTAAGGGGCTGACTGGTATGATTTTTTTAGGCACATGCTAGTACTGCTAAGGAAAAGTCTTCCCAGTCTCCATTAGAGTAAAACTGAATACTATTGGTGTGCCTCTACTTTTATTTTTATTGGGATTTGGGATTATAGAGTTGTTACTGATTTAATGTCCAGAATTAACAAGAGTCAAGTATGCTAAAGCATGTTTGAAAAATTGTAGTCATACATACCTATAACTTCTGGATCCATATTATTAATGTGTTGATTAGTACTTTATTTCTAAAGCACCTCTAGAGAACTGCTTACAAATGGTTTTCATATAAGACTTATATTCAATCAAATTCCCTCTAGTAAAATATTCCATTAGTTTGTTGTGATAGAATTGCAAAGAAGGTACAGAAAAATTGGTTTCTCTCTCTCTGCATGCCTTTCATTATAAAGGTGAGTTACTATTTGTTTCTTAATAAGCACCCCTTTTTCCTTACTTAAAAGCATCCATTCTAGAATATATTTATGAAAAGAAAACATATATTATGTGAGCCTTTTTAACATATGCAAGTATTACTGTATATGTGTACCAGCAGACACACATGTACACACATACACACACACATACACATATACATACATATACCCAGAGATGAAATTCAAAGAACTGAAGCTTATAGTTATTAATCTGTTGACACTATGTCTATATCCAGTCAACAAAGATGCCAAAGTAATACTTTTAAGTGATTTTACAATTAGCATCTAATTTAATAAATTCACTGTCAAAATTAATTTACACACACAGCTGGTAACTAAAATTTCCTATGACACATTAGTTTGCTGGTACAGTAGCATTCCAAACTGTACATTTTACAGCCTCCATGTTTGATAGGTTTCTGCCCACACTGCAGGCAAACAATCTTCCTGCTTCATTCTACAAAGCCATCATTGACAGACACACCTTTGACAGCCCTTGAAAGAGGGGCCTCAACACTCCTTCTCTGAAACAAGCCAAGACTCGATGCTTCTACATGAACAGATTCATCAGAAAAAAGAACTGCACAAATGAGTCTAAACCCTAACATTCTGTTGTTGGTCTGGATTTTCTTGTGCCCAAAGTTACTCTTTCAAACAGTTTAAGTAAATTGAAAATAAAAATTAAAGGAAAAAAAGGATAGAACAAAAGGACAGACTTCTCTTTTTTTAGCAGTGGTAATGACTACTGGTTTTCTTTGGTAAAATTAATCTTCAATATAGGGATGAATACAATTAATCTTTCAGACCACATTTAACTTAGTGCTTATCTAAGTCACAGAAAAAAAGCTTAGAAGTAAGTCTGGATCATGTTTAGCACTTTTACTTAACTGAGAAACCAAGTTTCAAACTTATGTTTCTGAACCATAAAACATATGTGGTTATTACATAATATTTACTAGTAAAAGACATTCATTATGGGTTGACATTTTCCCACACACACCCACATTTCTATGCTGAAGTCTTACCTTTAAGGACTTCAGAATAGGATGGCTTTTGGAGACATGGTCTTTAAAGAGGTAAAGTTAAGTGAGGGCATTTGGTGACCACATCCTACATGATCTCTGTTCTTCTAAGAAGAAAGCAGGATGCAGATGTATAAAAAGGTAGATTGTAAGGAGAAGCCATCTGTATTCCAAGAATATGTCTCAGAAAAATAACTACTGAGCATTCCTTGATCTTAGACTTCTAGCCTCTAAAACACCCACAAGTGACTTTCAGCCTCCGTAAGTGTGGGGAATAACTGTTATTTAAGTCACATAGTCTGTGTGCTTATTACTGACCCTCAGCAAACTAATACAGTAACATGGCATGCAAAAAGTAGCTAGATAGCTTGGGTTTCTAAATACATTTAAACCCATTAATTTCCTCCAGAAAAAAAATAAAAACAAACCTTCTATAATTAACATAGAAGCAGGGTGTGTAATAATATTCTATAACAGCATTACCGAGGTTTTAATTATTATAGGTTGAATTACACTAGCTCATCTTTGAAAAGTCACTAGTCTATGAAGGCCACTAGATAGTATGAAAATGGGTTTAAATCAAGGCAAAACAAGAAGTCATGGGAACTATGGATAAGTGAGCCCTTTTAGCACTGTGCTCACAAATTCCAGTGTTATTCCAAAATAAACTACCCCAAACTGGGAAAGGATTCTGCCCCTTTTCTTTTTATTTAGTTAGGATTTAAACCCATTTCCTCACCTATAGTTCTGAGATTGCTTGAAATTTTCATAACAAGTAACATAATAAAAATCAGTCAAAATTAGAATGTTTGCATTGAAATGTGCAAAAGGAGGGGGTAAGTAGCTCTTATTTCTAATCCAAACAAAAGGGAAAGGCTCTGACTGCTGAGCTGATGTAACGCTCTGTGGTTGGGATGTCCTCCTTATGTCATCACCATTAGGTTTTAGCTTAGATACTTTTGTGCTACTATATTATATGATGAGCACATTATGATGACTTCTGCTAGAATAGAGTACAGCAGCATTATTTTATAGATGATGATGATGATGATGATGATGATGATGACGACAATGACGATGATGATAAATTTCTGGCACTGAGCATAAGGAGACCCAATATTGATAAAGAGTGAGATTTTAATACACTATACAGCTTCCAGAAGAGCTGTGGGATCCAGCACCTCTCATTCATCTGCTCTCTTGTTGATTTTTTTGGGGTGGCTAAGAAACCTGTATTCTAAGGTCACCATTTTCAAGTAGTAACCAAAAGGAGACCTAATTATAATAATCATTTTCAACCCTTCATTTACCATGTGAATCAGACAAGGTAGTTTTTTATTGTTTCTGTTTGCTTGATGAATGATGAGAATACAGCAAAGATAACTCTTGGATAGAAGATATTAATAGAGATTTGAAATAACAGAAATTTTTGGAAAAAAAACCCCTCAGGAATTGGAAATATGGCTCAGTGGTTAAGGGTGATTCCTGCTCTTTCAGAGAACCTGAGTTCAGTTCCCAGCACAGCAGCTCACAACAGCCTGTAACTTCACCTCCAAAGAATCCAATGCCTTCTCTAGCTTCCACAGGAACCCATACACATGGGATATATATTCATACAAATACACATGATAAATCTTAACTATACACACACACATTAGCAAATAAAAAGAAAAAGGATTCCTATATTCTACCTAATTATTCTAAACTGTGATACCAAAAATATCTATGCACTTTAAAGTTCTTTATTCCGGTGAGTAGTTGCCTGCCCTGTGATCTTTAACTTTTTTCTGGCATGCACACATAAAAGCAGGATTTGTGGGCACATTACTAGTGTTTGGGTCAGGGAAGGAGACTACGAAAGGAACTGCAAAGGCTAATACATCTTTCTTCATGCTCTCCTTGATGGTAAATAATGCATGACTTTCTTGTTGGACCATAAAGTACTGTGTTTCTTGGGCTGTCTCTTTCAGGTTCTAAGCTTCTGGTTACCTTCTCTTTTCATTTGCTCTACAGAGGCTAACTAGTATTTGACGATGGTGGGCTGTCATTATGGGATTCACACTCTCTCTCTTCATTAATTTCAGAATGGTGAATCAAATGGCTCACAGTATTTTTAGAGAAAAGTTTCTATCACAATTTTGAGGGACAAAAGTTATTGTTAAAATAAATGATTAACAGCAATCAATAAATGTCACTGCAGAGCAAATGAGTGCCACTTTTGCACTTGTTGAAGCACAAATACTTTATTTTCTTAACCTAATACTAACTTCAGGTTTGTGCACTTCACTAGGGTAAATCAATTATCACTTACCATTAATAAGCAGAGAACTATCGGATCCTGGGTATGAATAGTTTAGACGACCTGAAGGTAGAAGAAGGCCGTTTGTTACTAATTTTTTTTCATAGATAGTTTAAACTTATTCAATAACAGAGCGGAGTTGGTGGCTTCTAATATGCAAAATATTTACAAATCTCCATTATGGGACATGAGTTTGTTGTTCTAAGGAACATAGCTAATCAGAGGATGTGTCCAGCATTAATGCACCAAAGGGGAAGTCTGAAGGTGGTAAAGTGCCTCTCATATTTAACTACTCATAACATATGAACTACCTAACTAGTGAGGTCGTTGTTGTTTCCAAATCACCACCTAAAATATGCTCCTTTGTATACCACTGTGTTCTGACATCAATCTATTAAAACAATCTTGAAATTTTATGCCCTGTAAGTATGAAATATTTTTCATTTGTGTTGATTGTTACTTTTTTAAAAGGATGCAATTAACTACAATATTTTCTTACATGGCTTTCTCCTTAGGAAAAAGGCTTTCACAGGTAAAGGCACACAGGCAGCTTTGAATTTAGGTTTTGGGCCGTGCAAAGTGAACATTCAATAAATGCCCTGGTCACTTAGCTTCCATGTTTGAAATGGTTTATAAATTTTGAAGCTAAAAATCAGTATTCAAGCTACTTCCAAAAAAGAACTTGTGAGCGTACTCAAGGTGTTGGATGAACTATCTCCTAAACTGGCAAGGGAAGGCAATGGAATTTCTCTGCCTTTAAGAAATTGTATTTCTGTTTTTTGAAGTACCTCTACATGTAAAGTGAGCTATCTAGATCACAAATTCTCATTGAATACATATTGTGTATACAGTAAGTTACAAAATAAATATGGTTGTGGCAACATTTTTAAGTCTCCATATCCCACGTACCCATTTTTACCAATCTTCAAAAAATTGTGGCGAGCCCTCAGCAGGTTCAGCAAAGGCTGAAAAACCTGGCTGCTAATTCTCTGCTATGGTCAGGAGTAGCTGCCAATATCTAGCTGACTCTGAAGTACAAAAGTCCCTTTAGGAAAGAACAGTAAGCTCTGGCCTCACAGAGCAGTGAGGCTTATGGGCTGTGGAAAAGCAGAGAAGAGGCAGAGGTTCTGCCAAGCCTTCAGGCTGGCACAGGCCTTCTCTAAATGTCAGCGAGTCTCTACTCAGTTCAGGGAGCACTCTGGGAAGCAGAGCTAATGTGGCCCAGCACTCCAACAGCATGTACAAACAGGTCTTCAGAAGGAAGTGTCAATGTGAGACTCTTCCTGGCCTTTGAGAGGAACGCACAGAAATGCCCCACGTCACAAAAAGACAAGAAAGTTCTTTGCTCCCAGAATCTGTAACCCGCCGACATCTCACACCACAACTGATTAAACATTGCTTTAACAATTTAAACATTGATTTAAAATCAAATAAAGGGGCTTTCTAAGATAAAATTAACTGCTCTCATTATGATTTCAGCTTATTGCTATTTAGGGAGTGAGTGGAGAAATGGAGCTAGGGGAAAAAGTGAAACCTGATTTTGATACTTCAGTTTCTGCCTAAATATTGCTTTGTTTCTTTACTGTTGGCGTGCAGGTCAAGTACTCAACTCTGGTAAATGGCACTGGAGCTAATTTAACTACAGCTTGGATTCTACTCCTGTCACAGCATACTTAAAAAAAAAAAAAATGGACCTGAAATGTGTGAAACAGGAGCATGACATGAACCATTAAACCTCACCTGTTTTCTTTAATGAAACACGCCTAGATTTTGTTGCTATGTAATACTCTAAGCAAATGAGGTAACAGGAGATATTAAAATCATTTTCTTTCACCATCAAACATTTTTTTTAAAAGAAGAACTAAGAAGACAACACAGAAATAAAAGCATTTAAATTGATTAAAAGTAAGGGCTGAGAAGAGCTGTCTTTGTACTTCTGAGGACATGCTCTAATTTCTTTGGTGCTGGCACTGTAGTCGAAGCTGGGGCTGTTCCACATGAGCCATGATGTCTCTTATTTTGGGCTAAGAAAGGCTACAAACAACAACGGGAATCCAAGTGACAGATTATCACACTGGTTGGCCCAGTTGAACAAAGTTCAAATTTACCAGAAACATGTCTTCTGGGTATTTTTGGAGGACAGAGAAATAGTTTGACTTCACAGACATAAAAATTTAGCTCAGCTCAGGTGTGTGCCTACTTTTAGGTGAGTGACATTTCATAGCTGGTCTGCTCCTTAGTTTAGTTTTCTACCCTGCACCCGAGATACAGCATGACACTGGGAGCCACTGTCAGCATCCTCCCAGCTGGAACACTGGCTGTCAGCCTTTAACAGCTTTAACTTGCCTTCTGATTAGGCTCACTGCTGGGAGAGCACCAGCTTTGATCCTGAGAGGCCCATATATTATGCATGTGATATCCTATGAAAACAATCAAGAATTCTTCCCCTACTTTCAAAAAATCAGCAGTGACATTAAGAGATTTTTTTTTTTTTT
>JADRCD010191481.1:0-12052 GCA_019843815.1 Montemys delectorum | reverse complement strand
TTGTGAGGGAAGCTTGGCTCCTCTGTCACAGGCCACCGCAAAAGCGGGGTTCAGTTCACAGTAGTTGGCCTCTGAGTTGAGCCAGGGAGATGGAGAAGGGGGAACCTTGAGGAAGGGCACCTTGCAGGGCTTTGGGGGTGGCTTGGGGCACAACTGGCTGTCTGAGCCCCGAAGCGCCTCCCCTGCTCTAGCATCCGAAGAGAATCTTCGTACCAGTGCCGGACTCAGAGTGGGCTCGCTGCCAGTCCTGAACACGGGAGAGTTGGGGCAAGGGCTCGTGTCCATACTCGGAGACTGGGGGGGCAGCTTGCAGCCTGTGGAGGAGAAAAGAAGGTCCGAGGAAGCTCCGTTGTCCGGAGAACAGGAAACAACATGGCAGTGACTGCTCCCAGCTCTCGCCCTATGCCCTTGGGTTCCCCTCTCTGCCACAAAAGAAAACACGGTGACTTTCTCACAGCAGGTCTGGTTTGCGGCAGTTGAGAACACTGTGAAGGCTTCTCTGGCTCCACCTCACTCTAGAGGTGACTCTAAACCCCAGGGGCTGGGCTCTAACACCATTTTATGGTCATAGCAGGTTGGGACAGTCAGAACAGGGAAACATGTCTTGGGCAGTGAATAGCACAATCCCGTCGGAAGAAATAGAAACCTTCAGCCACATAGCATTAAGGGCTCTCTGAGTCACAAAGTCAGGGTGGATCTCAGGCAGCATTAAAGAGAGAGCAAGAGATGCAAGGAAGATAGACAGACACACGGAGATAAGCCAAACAAACATTTTACAAAGGAGCACTGGGAAAAATCACTTTATGGCCCTGGGGAAGGTTACTTATTAAAAGAAATGAAAAACCCTCCCACTGGCACTAAATGCTTATGGGTTTCCTAAGTCCCACGCCCCACCACTCTTCTAGCCATGAAAAGAACACAGAGAAATAAGAAATAGCAAGGTGTCTGTGGACAGCCACTCCATTAGCAGCCCCAGGACCACTGCCGGGAGCCACTGATGGGGGTGGGGCCAGCTAAGGAATGAGCTCTTCTATCATGATGACCAAAATGCATCAACAGGGTTTGAAATGTTAAAAATCCTGGGTACAAATGCTAGGTGACCCTCTTACTCAATACCTTAATTCCTCAGTTTCCTCAGCTGCAAAATGAGGATAACCGTGCCCACTTTGAAGGCTGGTTATGAGACTTAAGTGCTCAGCCGCCTAAAGCAAAAAGCATCAACAACCAAACAGCTCTGCCAACCTCCCCTCCCCCAAACTTTGGGTCTGGAATCTTCAAACCCCATGGCTGGTTTGGGGAGAAAAAGTTGGAGGGCACTCAGGGCCACACCACCGCCTTCTTGCCTGACACTCCCCCACACCTACCTATGGGCAGGTGACTCTCCGACTGGTGAGCTTTGAGGGTTAAGGCCCTCCTGTCTTGCACGTGATCCAGGCAGGCGGGCTGGCTGCCGCTCTTCTCTTTATTCCTGAAGCCAGAGACCAGGCAGAAACGTGTCATTAAGTAGTAAAGCCCTCCTTTAGGCAACGTCACGTCAGTCACGGAAACTTAAGAAAAGAAAACTCCCGGAATGGACGCAGCAGCCCATACCCTAACAGTAAAGGAGAGGCCAAGAGGAGGAGCCACTGACAGGGTGTGCAGAGTCCCCAGGGCCAGAGCAGCTGAGTCCCAGGCTGCTTCCTCAGCCCTTCCATCCTGTTGAAAAGAACATGCTGAATGGGTCACAATCCTCTGGGGAGTAGTGGGAAGCCATCTGATGAACTGGAATGTGTGCTTCTTTAAAAAAGAAAAAAAAAAGCTTTAAATGATTCTCACTTCCTGGGGGAATGGTTTATTTGACTAACACGACTTTTCCACAATGGATCAATGTCAGCTGGGGGGCGGGGGGGGGGGGAACTGGAGGCCACTTTCCATTTCTATGTACAGACCAGCACTCCCCTTTCTCTACCCCATAATAATCTGCAGACTCCAGGGGTGGCTCTCACACTTATCTTCCTGGCTGGGCTTGGAGCACCCACAGGTGACCTCTAACTGCTAAGTTAGAGGCAAAAGTGGCCAGTATGCTCGCCAAAAACAAAAAACCAACCAAACAAACAAACAAACAAAAAAACCAACTTTGAGCAACCACTCAAAGATAAGTAGGTCAGAGCAAATTGCTAAAGGTAAATGACTTTAGAGAAACGTTATTTGAGCTGTGTCCGCCATGATCAGCAATCAACCAGTCAGATTATTCCAGGGGCCCAGAGCAGCTAGATAGATGGAAAGCAGAATGCCTGCCCCCCCTCCCCCCGGGGGGGGGGGGGGGGGGGCCTGGGCTGCCAGCCAGGCACCAGGTGGCAGTGGGCCAAAGCTGACGTGGGGAAGTCACTGAAGGACAGCAGGGTCCGGTGACCAGCCACTGGTCATGCTGAGGTCGCCCTTCCCCCACCTGAAGTGTGTTGGCTGCTTCCTGTGGGCAGCTGTCCCAGAGCCTCTGCATTCCACAGGACAATCAGAAGAGCATCTCCCACAACCTTCCATGCCTCCCTGCTTGCCCCTAAGTCTGACTTCTGCCTCCCCTGCAGAGAAGAACAGCCACCAGGAATACCAGCGGCAGCTGTGAGTAAACACTTTTCCACTTCCTCCACTCTCTATGCGTCTGCAGCGTCTATGCGTCCAGACCAAGGAAGGGCGGGCGTCCCAGAGAAGTTTAAGGTGTCTGCCCAGGGGTGCACAGCTAGCCACAAGGAACCAGCGTGGAGCCACAGGTTCTGAGTCAGTTGCTGACTAATACATACCAGGCAACAAGCTACAGTTTATGTTACTTACAGCGTCCTCTACTTTCATAATGCGTTTGCAGTAAAGAAATTATAGTTTATATTTTCTCTTGGCCCAGACAGGAAAGCAAAGCAGCGAATGGACACGTTTACTCATATGTGTGAGTCGAGAAGCCAGGAGCGGGGGCAGGGCTGCTGCACAATAGAGGGGTCTGGTCTACTTCTTAGCTTTCCTCCCTGGGCTCCAGCAATTGGATGTGTAAAGGCTTCTCAGCTCTGGAAGCCTGGTCCTATGCAAATAAAGAGCTCACCTCTCAGCCCTTTCCTGCCTATTCTCTGAACACTTCTCTTCAATCCCAGGGGCACGGAGTCCCGGTTCCTCCCTCCACACTTCCAGTCCTTCAAACCCCATCTGTTCCCTCCAAGTCAAGCCTTTTCCATAAGACCAGTCCCCAGCCTCAGCACTGACCCCTGCTGGACACCGACAGGCAGTATGTCCACAGTCCCTGCCCTCCCTAACAGTTTATCCTCCTCGGTGGGCTTTTCCCTTGAATCCTGAAGACCTCAGAGGTTGACCCCACCTCCCCCTCCCAGCCTGGGCCCTTGCTGAAACCTACACTGGCTTTGCTGCTTTGGTTTCTCTCCCTTCTCTATGCCTATTGCTACCCAGGTCTGCTTCAGGATTTGCTGTTCACTGTGCCAAACATTTATAGCCTGGCACAAAGGCCTCCACCATCTGCTGGGGGTTTTCCTCCTAACCCCATCCCTCCCTTACACAGACCCACTACTCCAGCCTGGTCAATAAACCCTCCAGGCTCCTCTGGCCCTGGAACATCTCACATTAAATCCCTGGAACCCCCTCTTCTTTGCAGTGTCCCCCAATATCCCCTGCTCAGACCTTGTTGTTTTTGTTGTTGTTTTATTGTTGTCGTCTTTTTGTTTTCGAGATGGGGATCTCATTTTGCAGTCAAGGATGGTCTTGAACTTGGGGCATCCCCCTACCCAATTTCAGCCTCAAAGCACTGAGATTACACGTATGCATCACGCATCTAGCTCCACCATTTGCTTTTGATGCTCTTTAAGTGGGGATTGATTAATCATGCTGACAGCTGTCCACTGTACTAATATCTTCTCCACCCCTTAGCCTAAGCCAGGCTCCAGCACCCCACAAACCTACCTGAGGAGGTTTCCGCGGGGCAAGCTGTGTTCCCGAGCCTGGATGCTGCCTGTGGTGAGGCTCAGCCTCTTCGCCACATCTGGCCTTCCCTCAGCAAGGCTGCCCTCCGGGCCTCGGCCCGGGGAGGTGCCATAACGCTCTTCCAGACACCAGAGAGGCACTGTCCTATTGATGGGCTGGAAGATGATGGCACCACTCTGTTGGGAGATGGGCCGCCGGTTGCCCACGTAGCACCGAACCAGCCCGGGGATGGAGTCAAAGCTCTCCATCTCGAACTGGTACTGCACACGGCTGTAGGCCTCACTGAGCCGGAGAACAGTCCGGTTGATCTTAAAGTGCTGAGCGAGGTTCTTCCACTGACAGGTCAGGACAAAGTTTCCAGGGCTAGACAGAGAGTCACGAACCAGGAAGTCCCCGTCCCGCTGCACAAGGTTTTCAGACACCTGTAGACAAAACGGTGAATGAGGAGCAGGAAAGGCAAACAAACTCTCTCTTAAGAACTTGACAGAAGGCAGTGCTGTTCTGGCTCCTCCGTGTGCGCATGCGTGCAGAGACCTCAGACGTCTTTCCTTAGGCACAATCGGTCTCACACAAGCCAGGGATCTGGCTTTCTCCGCCTCTCCAGTGCGTGTGTTACCATGCCTGGCTCTCCTGCTTTTTGTTTTTGTTTTGCTTCTAAAGTGGATTCTGGGGATCGAACCTAGATCCTTGTGCTTGCAAGATGACAATTTTACCAACTGAGCCATCTTCTCACACTCCCTTTATTAGTCACGTCTTTAGTTTGTTTGTTACATGTCACACTCAAGAATTGTATCCTAGCTGGGTATGGCCATGCACAACGGTGATCAGCCTGCTCAGGAAACTAAGACAGGAGGAGGACGGTGAGTTTGAGGCCAGCCTGGGATACATAATACATTTGAGGTCATTCTCCTCTCAAATGCAAAACAAAACACCCAAACTATTTATGGACCATCTTCTACATGCTCAACACTACTGCAGACTCAGGAGACACAGCAACGACAAGTGTGCTTTCTCAGGGGCTGTGTGTGTGTGTGTGTGTGTGTGTGTGTATGGTGTAGCACTCACGGCACAGACAAACAGCTATAAGTATGGTGAGTCAGATATTGTGAAGCTAAGGAAAGAAAAGCTTTGGAAGGGTTATTGTTCAAATGAGGGTGGCCAGGAAGATGCCCCAAGAAGAGGACATTTACACAGACTTGGAGGATGTAAAAGAGCAGGAAGAAATGAGCTTGTGTGCTCACTGGGTCTGATTGCCCCTCTAGTCAGCCAAGGGAGGAAGAGGAGGCTATCTAGGTTCCCTAAACATCCTCCTAAGATTCCCATTTACAGAGCAGGATGAACCCAAGGATGGCATAGTGGATTCTGGACAAGCTAGAAAGCTGGAAAAAAATACAAAGTCACCTGAGGTTTCCTCACCTCACAAAATTACTGTGATGATAATCTGTTTGCCTATGAGAAATAGGCAAAGCACAAGTACAATGCCTGTAACACAATGCACACCCCCACAGGTAACCACTGTGTTGCTGATGTTTACAGTGAAGATGTATATTGTGGTCCAGTCCATCATTCTGGAGCCTGACCACCTGCATTTGCAATCTGCCCCGGCTGTGTACTAGACACAGTACATAAGTGCCTTGTGGCTCGGTTACATCATCTATAAGATGTAGATAATGAATGCTATTGCTACACCTTCAAAGAGATTGAGTGTTGGGCACCCTGCTACCATTGTCACAGGGTTTCAGTTAGCGTCCAGAATGATGTACTCCTGAGAGCTCACCCTCCTAGCACACTGACGAGGACAGCAGTGATGACATTTTTCCCTAGGATATTCTAACATCCAAGTGACGCTATACTTCTGCTAGCTCAGAATAGTGTGCTGCCATGGTTACTTCAAAACTGCCTCTTTGCCTTAAAAATACATTTTCATGCAGAAATTCCATTTCCCGGAATTGAGCCAGTAGAAAGAATTATAGGTCTGAACGTGGTAGTTACCTTACAGGATGTTGCTCAGGCTGCTAGAAACTCTCTAAGTACCCATAAATTGTGATGTGTGTGTGTGTGATGGCCACATACACAGTGTGTGCTGGTGCAGCCGAAGAGTTTACAGCTGGAGCCAATTCCCAGGGCACACCATTAAGTGAGGAAAGTGGACCACAGAAAGCAGGAAGATCTCCGTTTTGATTGAAGAGGTCTGGAGGGATATACACGAAAATGCTCATAACAACTATCTCCAGGGGAGACAATTAGGGATAGGAGTTGAACTTTCTTTTTTCTTATCTGTATCTTCTACCATCAGTTTTAAGGTTCCAGAAGAAATATCAGAATAAGAATGATTTCTTTGATAAGTGTTAAAAAAAAAAAAAAAAAAAGTGGGGTGGTAAGATGGCTTAGCAGATAAAGGTGGTTGTGGCCAAGCCTCATGGCTTGAGTTCGGATCCCCAAGACTCACGTGGTGGAAAGAGAGTTGTCTTTTGATATCCGTGTGTGTGCTGTGGCATACTCCACACACGCGCAATAAATAATAATTTTAAAAAGTGAAATTAGTTACACCAAAGACAGTATTTACCACATGCCGCCATTCTCCTCAGGCCTGCGTATGCATTTCCTGTCGTGCAGTCCTCGAATAGCAACTGGCCAGATTATGCTTACAATAAGAAACCCATGGGTAACTGTACACTTCAATTCTGCAGACTTAGTCTATTTTTAATTCTTATAGTATCAAATAACATTATTAATGACAACCACGTGTAATATTCTGAGCCATGAAGTCATGGTCCCTGGGGTAGTCCCTCTTCCTACCCATCTTTTGAGTCATAAGACTTGGTGAAGACGAACAGAAGACAGTGGACACTCACTTGCCGCATTGAGCAGGGGTGGCCTTGTCAGTCTGTGCCACCTGCCCTGTGGCATAGGAACTTTTCTGAGATAAGTCACTGCCTTCAAAAAATAATAATAATAATAAAAGAAGGGTCCAGGTAGTAGAAGGCTCTGACCACTGGCCAAGAGCTTAATTATCTAAACCCCAAGCATCTACATATTTCTGGCAGCTGGTACTGCACATGTATGTAGGCCCCAGGAGCACTGACCTTTCTCTCATGGCTGGAAATATATTTAGAGTCCCACCTTTGGCTCTTCCAAAGACCTCTTTGGAGACCGTTCCAAGTTAAGTCACGTTATAGCACTAGTGTTCTGTGGTCTTTGAGCGGGACTTAACAGGGCCATCAGTGTGTGATTCCCTGAGGAGAACGGAGAGCATACCTGCCGTGGAATCCGGCCGTGGTACCAGGCGTGGCTGCGTAGGTCCTCGCTGCTCAGCAGCAGCTCCTCCTCCAGTTCCTTTCTGAGCCTCTCGGGGGTCCTGTCCATGATGTGCCTCTCCTTGGAGAACTGCAACACAGAGTCCACAGTGATCTCACCTTCCCCAGGCCAGGCCAGGCCATGCCAGCCGCAGATGACCACCACCTCGCTGGTCCTCTGCTTTGCTGAGCGAACAAGCGTAGGCCCGAAGCTGTGTTCAGGAAGGGAACTAGACTACAATTAGCCGTGACCTCTCACTTCTCCAGCTGCAGCTACAGAACAGAATCTTCACCTGCCCATGGAGCTCTGGCAGGGAAACCACTCCCAAAGCAATGAGCTGAGGTATAAGGGACAGAGGACCACAGCCAGGTGGCTCTCTTCCTGTGGGAGCTTCCTCATTCTCTTTTATAACTGCCCTAACATGGAGCTGGGAAGGACAGCAGTTCCCCAGTGGCCTCTGACCCTGGGCCTCAGGGGCAGTATAGCCCAAAACACAGTCCTCGAGGCTGGTACCAAAGGCTCTGATTTTCTTTCCTTTATTTTTTTTTTCCTGTAGACAAACTCAAGGCAGGAATTAAGTTAGCTTATAAAAGATTTCTAAGCAGATGGAGCAATTTCTTTACATTTGTAAAGTAGATGCCTCAGTTAGACATAACCTTTGAAATAATGTTTAAAATATTATTTTTTTAAAGCTTCTGTTTGTTTTAATTTTATTCCTAAAGGTATTTTGCCTGCATGTTTGTCTATCATGTGTATACACTATCTGTAGAGGCCAGAAGAGGGCATCAGACCCTGTGGACTTGGGAGTTACAGGTGGTTCTGAGCCACCCTGTGGGTTCTGGGAACCAGACATGGGTCCTCTGTGAGAGCAAGAGTGCTCTTAACAGCAGAGTCATCTTGCCAGCTCTTGAGCTATAGATCATTTCTATGTATATGTGTACGAGTATTCAAGCTTGCGTGTGGATGGATGCACATATGGGTGCCTGGAGGGCCTGAGGCTGACACTGGACGACGCCCTTGACGCCCCTTATATATTCCCTACCATATATATTGGGGTAGGGTCTCTGACTAACGCTGCAACTCACTGCTTTGGCTAGTCTGGCTAGCAGCTGGCTCTAGGAATCCCCAGTCTCTACCAAACCAACCTGCTTTTGTGGAGTTCTGGGGATCCAAACTCTCATCCTCATGCTTACATGGCAAAAGCTATATCAACTAATCTTATCCAGTCTGATTTTTTGTTTTGTTTTGCTTTGTTTGAGACAGGGTCTTGCTATCTGTATAGCCTTGGCTATACTTGAATTAATAATCCTTCTACCTCGGCCTCTCAAGTGTTGGGATTACAGGCATATATTTTTACCTATGCCTAGTGTGCTTGGCTAGTTTCTTATATGGACTTGACACAAGCTATAGTCATCTGAGAGAAGGGAATGGCAACTGAAAATAAAGACTGAGCTGCAAGCAAGTCTGTAGGGAATTTTCTTAACTAGCAGTTGATGTAAGAAGGCCCAGTCCATTATGGGCAGTGCCATCCCTGGGCTGGTGGTCCTGGGTTCTATAAGAAAGCAGGCTGAGCAAGACTTGAGGAGAAAGTCAGTAAGCAGCGCTCCTCCATGGCCTCTGCATCAGCTCCTGCCTCCGGGTTCCTGCTCTGCTTGGGTTCCTGCCCTGACTTCCTTTGATGATGACCTGTGATATGGAAGAGTCAGCAGAACAGGCCCTTTCCTTCCCAAGTTGTTTTTGGTTGTGGTATTTCATTGCAGCAACAGAGGCCCTAAGACACCCAGATTGAATAACACTTTGTTGTTGTTGTTGTTTAATTTTTCTAATGCACTATTTCATTTTTAGGGCAGACTGGGAATAGAACTTAAAGGGAAAAACTGGTCCTTCACCCCCAAACAGTTTGAGAGCGTTGCATGGTAACAGCGGCAGGATTTCTGGGCAGGTGACACTGGCTCCCGGTTGGATCTAGCATCACTCCCCCTTGTACAAGCACACTGAACATGACCCACCTGGGTTCCTAGAGAAACCAGGTTTGGGTACTACTCACTGAAGGTTATGGGAAAAAGGAAAGGCCAGGTCTCTGTGCTTTCCCCAAGTTCCCCAGTGTGCCCTCCAGATGCCAAAAAAAAAAAAAAAAAAAAACCAGAATTATTCCTCACACACTGCTTAGCAAGGAGAGAAAGATCCCTACGTCTTCCCCCGCCGAGCACAGCGGAATTATACTTAGGATTAACTGTTCGTGCTGCCCTTCATGGTGCCAGCTGGTGTGATGTGGGTGGATTTCAAGGTGAACCTTCACTTCTTCCTCTCCTCTCCCTACCCTCCTCCCCCTCTCACAGGACCTCAGGACAGACATTCAGTTTGCCCTCACACCGTAACCCAGGCTGGCCTAGAACTCACTACATGAGCCAGGCTGGCCTTTCCACTACAGTGATGCTTCTGCCTCCAGAGTGCTGGGATTAGGGGTGTGGGCCACTATGCCTAGTGAGGGACATCTGATAGTGGAATTTATATCAAAAGTGTGCAAGGCTGACTGCCATGACTCTTGCAAGCCTCACGCAGTGTTCGGCACTGGCAGCTCTGGGCATTAATTAGGCAGAGTTACATCTGAAGACTCAGGCAAACTGTCAACTGATGGCTGCCTATTATCTATCTTGCCTCCTGCTAGACTTTAAGTTTCATGGGAAAAGAACCTTGTCCCGTTTTCCCTGCAGCAGCGCCGCAGGCAGGCAGAACCTGAACACCTTAAGAACCCAGTGACCGACGCTGCACGAACAAACACCCCTGAGGGAGGCTTCTTGCCGCTTTTCTCCCAGATTATCTGCAGCCCTATTTGACCAGTGAGGCACCACCTGTCAGCTCAAAGATGGCGGCGTTCCTGACAGTTTGTGTTTTATAAAAGGCTACACTGAGGTCTAGCCTGATGAGACTGAGTTGGAAGGATTGCTGGGGTGACACGTGAGAACCAGCGCCTCAGTGATATCCTGGACCATGAGGGGGAAGCCATAGCTAGTAACAGCAGCCGAGAAGGCAGGAACCAGGCTGGGGCTCCGATACCCATGGGGCCTACACACCAGCAGGAGAACAACGGGTCCCCAGTTTTCAATGTCGCTGTGAAGCCACATGAAGCCTATAACTTGGGGGCTTTCTGTCAAGGTGGCTGTGCTAAATCCTAACCCATATTGTGAACCATGTTCCTCTTAAGTCACCCTAACCAAGCAGAATCATTCACACCTCTTGTGCCACACCCTAGGCTCTCTGCTAGGCCTGAGAGGGGACAATGTAGGAGATCTAAACATGTACAGCCAGCTCTATCATCCTCTTTGGAAATTTTATTTGCTCCCACCCAGAAAGCTATTCCCCTATTTGCTGCTGTGTTCTCCTCAATGAAGCCCCTGTATCCAGACCTCTGCTCCCCTACACATGCCCTCCTCAGCGTTGGCTACAACGTACATTTTCCTTTAAAGCACCACACACTCTTACTTGCTACACTAACGACAAACTCAGCTGGCTTTTCCGTGACTTTTGTCCCAACTCCTTAGAGGAAAATCCATAATTACTGCTATTTCCTTCTGTGCTTACCAACAGGCTGTAATTGGGTGCTACAGGAGGTAGAGGTGACAAAGTGACAACCCAGAGAGGAGAGGAAAGGAGAGTGTTGACATGGACCCTCCTAATAGCTTGAGATGCAGCCCAGACTTTAAAAAACACAGAGCATACACTGTTGTGTGGAATCTATGCAATGACTCTCAGGTTACAAAGGGGACGTCACAAGATCACCCCGAGGGCCACCTCATGGGTAGCCGGTGTCTGTTTTTTGGAGGGAGTGAGTACCTTCTAAAGCTCTTACTGTTCAATCACATGTATGAATTAATGAACTTTGCTGTTAGAGACAGGTCTTGTGTAGCCCAGGCTAGCCTCAAACTCACTCTGTAATCAAGGATGATCTTGGATTCCTGATCCTCCTGCTGCTTCTGCCTCTCAGCAGTGGGGAGTATAGCCATGGGCCACCCTATCCAGCTTGCATTTGATGTATCTCAAAGAGGGCCGGACCTAAGTCATCCTCATCCCTTCCATCAGCATGGAACAGCAGGCATTGTGCCAGCAGTGCAACCCGCCCTGCTGGGCTGCCTTAGTTCACTGAGCGTGCGTGCATACAGCTTGTGCCAGCCCATTGAGGTTTAGGTTCCTCAGCTGCCAGATGTAAAGAGACAGCAAGAAAGTTCTTTTAAAAAAAAGTGACTCTCCCTTAGCAGTCATCAGCCACCAGTGGTTCTTCAGCTAGGAGTGGGGCCTTGGGAGCCCTCCCTCCTCTGTGCCAGTTTTTTTAATTAACTAATTGACTAATTAATTAATTGGAGGTAAGTTTCCTTTGTATGGCCCTGGGTGTAGCCCTGGAGCTTACTATGTAGATCTGCCTAGCCTCAAACTCAAAGATCTGCCTTCTTCTGCCTGTCGATTGCTGGGATTAAAGGTATGTGCCACCACACCTGGCCCTCCATACTGGACTTTTAACTGCCTTAATTTTGTGCAGGTCTTGTGTAGGTGACCATTGCTGCTGGGTTCATGTGTGTAGCAGCCACGCCATGTCCAGAGGACAGCATCTCAGAGCATGCCTCTCCACCTTATCTGGAGGAGAAGGAGATGGAGGCCTAGTGTAGACTCCAGCTATTGCTCATGCCAACCACAGCTATGTTGGGCTCAATCTCCTAAAGAAAAGAGACTACTAGGCTCTGGATCAAGTCCTGCCACTTTGTTCCAGTAGCTGAAACCATCCACAATCCTATAGGACAGAGGCAGG